>OMOT01025377.1:9418-36687 GCA_900312575.1 Acanthochaenus luetkenii | reverse complement strand
AGTGTCCTGGAGAGAGAGAGAGAGAGAGAGAGAGAGAGAGAGAGAGAGAGAGAGAGACAGAGAGAGAGATTATAGTGTATGCTGCATACGAAACTTTTATAAAGGGTAAATCTTTTCTACGCAGATTAAATAATTGTCCTTGCACCTGACTGAAGTTGTGGAGGGCTGCATGCAGACTGGCATTCATGCCAGTTGGTGGCTCGTTGGTGATTTTGATGGCATTCTCCAATATGCCTCTGGGGATAATGTGCTGCTCAGGGCTTGGTGCTGGTTCCCCGCTGATGAACACCCTGAAGTTGAGGTGACTGTTCACCCCGGCTGTCTCCAGAAGAGCATCCAGAGAGGGCAGCCAGCGAGCCACCAGGTGTACGTTCTGACCAACAGAAATATCAAAAATATTATACACTAAATAAAGTGCAGTATTTATGATTGATGTGATTTTAAAAATGCCTACTATATTCTAAGAAAAATCAGCGATTCAAGTGGCTGCAGGCTTTTCCATTTCAAGTAGGCGTTTATGGAGCTGATTTAGCCAATCGTGGTTTTGATTGAACCAAATTGAGTTTGTTTCGCTCGCTCAGGGGGTGAGATCGTTAAATTAGGTGCATTAGTGGCTGGCTGGAGCAGCAGCCTGAAGTCACTATTGTAACCCAGCCACTGCTGAGTGTTGCCTCCTACCTGTAGAATGACCCAGTGTCCGAGCTGAGAGGCATTCCTCAAAACCCTCTCGGCTACCTCCTCCTGCCCCTGGCCCAGGGACACATTGTGCACGGTGCCCTGGTCAATGGAGAATCCCAGCCTCAATCCTGCACAAGAAAGAACTGATCTGAATATTTACACCCTACCAAGTTATCCGTATAAATACCACCGGGTGGGCATAGTACCTAGTTTCTCCACATCTTTAAGCGGGTCCACTCCAGGTGAGAGGATAAAGAACACGGGGGTCGAGGGGCCACTCTCCTCAAATGACTTCTCAAATTCCAGCCCAGCAGCCTCAACATATTTTGTTCCCATGCTCTCCTCCACAAAGTTCCTACCAGACCGTATTATTCATAGGCTTAGTGTTATACAGCAAATGTTGACTCAACATATTTTTCTAGGTGTACATTGGTGATCTACTTGCCTAAGTGTATAGGTCATCCTATCGGGGCGGAGCGCTCTCAGGATGATAAGCTTCTGGAGGGAGCTCTTATTCTTCCAGTCCTGGGGAAGCCTCTCCTGTTCAGGACACTTCGATTCAACTATCTTCCTCCAGCGCTTGGGTGAGCTCTCCATGTCTCTGTCCAGCCCACTGAACTCCTCCATTGTAGAAATTGTCTATATCCAGATAACAACAATTGTCAGACCTCCCTAACCACTGGAAGAGAGTAAATGGTGACGACCTGATAGCCAACAGCAATGAAAAGGTTTCTCTTGTGTCATACTGTACCTTGATAGCCCCCCAGGCTTGTGGAGAGAGGAAGGACAGAGGGCTAACTGTGCTCGGTTCCACGGGGAAACGCAGCAGGAAGTCAAATTCCTGAGCATCAATCAGGCCCTGTTTGAGCCGAATCTGAGGGGCGGGGACAAGGGCAATGTGTAACGCTATGATCAGAACTCAATGTATTGTATTGATCTCATTTTCATAATTTCTGTAATTCGCAACTGCGAGAAAATACAGCAGCAAAGGGACTCGTGAAGGACAGCCTTCGGAGCCCCACAATTTCTAAGACGAAAACAGTTGGCACAATGACAGATAATTGCATTATGCCATCAGAACCCGCCCCCTGTCAGAACCAACTGGCTGAACAGCAGTCATGAAGCTAAGGTGTGAGAGGTAATCAATAGCAGCGTATGGTCCCGCTGACTGCTTTTAATTGAAGTTAATGTGGGGGCAAAAAAAGTACTTTGATTGATGTGGATGACAGGAGGCCCCACCTCTGAGGCGGCCCCGAGTCCCTCACCTGGAAGGCGGTGTGTGACAAGAAGGTTAATTTGTCTCTCTCAAACAGGCCCTGGCTGGTGTACAGGAACACTGAATAGGTGATGGCCTCAGTTAGGGTGTGAACCCTGGCCCTCACATCCTCGTCCCACTCTGCCCGCTCCATTGCTTTGTTAAACACTGTGTTGAACGTCTGGAACACAAGCAAAGAGAGGACAGTGTCCCAATAGTGAATATTATTGATCAGCACATATATATATATATATATATATAGCCATGACCCCAAGTCATGCACTGGATAAATAGCTAAACACTCAACATTTTTGGTTTGCAAGGTAGTGCTGTGCCTAAATGCAGTGGTGTGCGGTCAGGGTAGGCGGAGTAGGCAGTGCCTCACCCAGGCTAATAAGTAAATGTGAGGTTTCACGATAGTTACAAAAATATGTTTTCTATGCATTTCTATCATTTTGACTGAAACAAATTGAAGAGCCCGTCCAAATATGATATTTTCTTTGATCTGGTTAGATTAAAGTCTGATTTGGTGGGATTACTGTTCACAAATAATCCAAGGAATGTCACCTGCACAGCTGCTTAATGTTTTGAGGGACAGCGACCTGCAGGAGACTGTGCCCGCGGCCACGAAGCTATTGAAGCTGGTCTTAACTATACTTGCTACCACCGCACTTGCAGAGGACCTTTCAGCTTTAAAACGCATTAAGACTTACAGCCGTTATAGAATGGAGCAGGACAGGCTCCATAATCCTTGGCTCTGATTTCCATTGAACAGGAGAGACTCGTGAAATTGAGGAATACACCTAACAAGGAAGACTTTTACAATAAAGTTGTCGGAGGAATAGGAGCATGGACTTTGGCACTACAAATAAAGTAAGTGCCATGTTTAAATTATTGTACGCCTCTCTCTCTCTCTCTGGTTGAGTCTACGTGGTTCTCATTGATGGTTAAGTTAATGTATTGTAACCTACTCCATAATTGTCACATGTGTTGGTTCAGTAATGATTCGATGAACGTTTGGGTGTTTGGTGCTGACTGGCATGGGTTTGATTGTGCATTATGTCCACGTTTGGGCTTCTTGTATCAGCTTCACGCCGACATACTGTATGTAACTACATTTTACATGTCTGACAAAGGCAATTTGATTGACTTTGCTGTGGGTTTATTTATTGATTTATCACTAATCTATATTTTCCGTATGCATGCACTATGCGATTTGAGCTCTGGCTGCTGCGTTAATTGACTATCATGTGCATTGATAGTTCATTAAAAAGGTCATTGCCTACCCAGCCAAGGATCTAACCGCACGTTACTGCCTAAATGCATAATGAATAAGAGATACAACAGTTACAAATTGCGCTGTTTAAAAATCCAACAGATTGAAATACTGTACGGTAACGATGTGAGTCCTCTGAGAGACACTTCAGGGGCAAAGGTTTCACCTTGAGAGAAAACTGGTACATGGGGTTAATCTTGCTGAGGTCACTGATGATGAAGAAGAGGAGCGACGCTCTCTCAGCTGCTGGGCGGTATAGTTCTCGAGCCTCGTTGATCTTTGTCTCGTTCTCTCTGGCCTCCACCACCTGTGTGTTCCAATTGCACAAAATGAGTTATTAGGCTCTCAGTCATGCTCCAAAACCCTCCCATTACACATATCCGTAACTACACATCGTGTGCAGCTAATGCAGTAAAATGGAGGCGCTTGCCGTTGTGTGACATTCAAAAACACAAATACAACAACATGCACTCGGCTACAGTCAGCCAACTGAAGTCGACCCTGTTGGTCTACTAACCTCACCTTGTACTGAATGTTTGCGGCTGTGGTCTTGGTGCACTCGAGTTGTTCCACCAGGGAAATGTCACCCAGAAAATGACCATGGGCTGCAGAGAGGCGGCTTAGCAGCTCATCTTCCAAACTCTTGAGCTCAATCTTGAAGTGGTTCTGCTGGGTGGTGAGCTCCAGCTTGGGCAGCATACACAAAACAATTCAGAGTAATGGACTTTCCTATTTGGTGAATCACGCAACTATTTTCAAAAATGAGTTACTGTATGATAATATGTAAAATATTCCTGAAAAAATACCAATTACAAATGACTGATGCTACTGTGCTTGTAGATGACGGCTTACCTTTAGGGCCTCCAGGTCGGGCCTCTCCCAGGTCACTACCTGTCCCAGCAGCTGCTCCTCTAGGCCCACAGGAGTCACTGTGAAGTTGATGAGGGTTGTCTGGGCCTGGAGCTCAGGGGGGAAATGGGGCTCGGCCAGCTTGGTGTGTAGAATGAGCTGGAAGTTACTGTTGTACTCACACTCCTTACCCCCAATACGAATGTACCTGGAGTACAGGAGAATACCAGTGTTTGCACTTCTTGGGTGATTTCCTTTATTGTGCCACTAGTTGACATGAGCCACAGGCCAATTACCACTGCATGCCAGTTATTGTTTACATTTGCTCCAGTGGATTATGCCATTGGATAGATGGGGATTTCCATCAATAGGGTATTAGATTAACTTTCAAAGTGAATGATATCCTATGAGTAGTATTTAGTGACACACAGTATACAGTAAAGATTAGGTGTGTGAAGTGAGAGATGAGTAAAACATTTTCACTATCACTACTACTACTTTCTTTTAAAGGACAGTGCAGGTGATCTCAAAGAAAGTTCAAATAAAATATTCTATCTGTTGATGTATGACTTTGATGATAGTGATGGAGCTGATTTCAGATCCTCTAGTCTAGAGTCCTTCAATTGTACTAGTGCAAACCCTCTGCATCTTGAAACAAGAACTCCTAAAACCTATTTTGTCTTCATGCCTCTGAGCCCCATCCACTTCACACCTTTACAGATTGCCAATCAAAGCTATGTAATTTATACTGTTAGACAAATAATCTTGAATAAATATGAAATATTATCACCATCGCAGCCAATATTTATCTGTTCCTGCATTTCAATTAGCACCGCCTTGACGAACCTGGTGGCTTTTCATTTTTCTCTAATTACCCCTTGGATGTCAGGCAAGGCCCCAATTTTACGGCACAGGTTCCTCATGGCCTGGGTCTGGTTCAACTCTATATCTTCACAAGCCAGAATTAATGTACTATTGATAGAACCATTACTCCACCAAATTAAAGTCCTTGCTGATGGATTGGCTTGTACTCCTCCGTCAGCCATGAAAGGAATAATTAGTATTCATTACTTCACACTCTAGAACATTCCAATTATTAATGAACTTCAGCTGTGGAGCCCTACCAGATCCATCATGGCTGCCCCAGCAGGTTGTATTAATCATCGACGGAAACAAGTGTGTGGGTCATCTACAACGGATAAACTTATAATCAGATTTACTATGATGAATTGTTATGTGTCGACAGACAGGACTTCAGAAGAAGTTCAATGAACACGTGCCAAGACGCTCAATATTCATAGTCACACATAGATCAGAACATGAAAGATGTAAACAGTTTAAGAGGAAGTCAAAGTACAATGTCAATATATTGTATTTTCATTTTTCTATCTATTCTACTGTTAGTATCCATTTTATGAAATTTGCTGGATGTCATATGTTGCCAATTCAGGGTAATGCCTTAGTTATTGAACAAAGACAATTATTGAACAACTATGGTAGTGGTACTGTTATGAATATATTTGGGGACTGGATTATATTGGACGGCTAGAGGTTTGAGAAACAGGCTTGTGACCGGAAGGTTGTTGGCTGGGAAAATGACAGAGTACAGCTCTCCTCTCCCTCAACAAGTAGTGTCGAGGTGCCCTTGAGCAAGGCTCTTAATCCCACCTGCTTCAGTGGAGTCGCTCACTGGCCAACAGTAGAAGACTGTGAATGTGTGTGGTGTGAATGTGAAGCAGGGCGTTACTAGAAAACAGCCAGCACGCTCAGTCAACTTTCTCAGTGTAAATAAATAAGGGTTAAGATAAAAAAACAAATTCAAACTAATTGCTCCAATAATCCATGCCAATGCAGAACTGTGACTTTACATGGACATACGGAATAGCTGAAAAATACAAATATAATGAATTTACTCTTACTACAACTTAAAGGATGTCATATTAAGCTCTCAACTGTAATCCAGTAAATCCCTGTCTTGATTGATTATATTTAAGAACTATTTCTGGGGGGAAATTATCCCCAAAATAGGTATACGTTTAATTTGGTTCTATCCACTTTTGATTGATATACTGTATGTACAAGAAGTATGATCTTCAGATTACTGAGAAGAAAATAAAACAGAATGACTGACATCATTGCTGATATCAATGGTGACTGCTCAGGCCCTCCTACAGTATAAGCACTAAAAAAAACATTAAAAAATGTTATAACAAAGTCAGTCAAAACTCCTTTTAGGTTTGTGTGTATGAAAAGTGCATCATTTGGAAAAGCTCCAAGGAGAGGAGGTGATTATACAGCCAAAGCTTAATCACACTAAATAGGTGCTTCCTGTATTTGTGTATATGTGAATTCAGTCCAAGGAAAGCACATGCCCATATATGGCCTGGCTTTGTGCAAACTATCAGCAAGAATGTGATTTGAGATAATCCATAATCAGCGTTAAGCAGATACATTCATGTTTAAACACTAATTATTCTGTTTCCAAATAAATGAATGCCAACGAATCACCTACACGTATAAATGACCTCTACAGAAGATTTAGCTTGAATTGAGTTTTCCATAATGATGAAGGACCATTGAGTTTAGTGTGTGTTATGTGCCAGCTCCTTGTGGGAGACAGGAAAAGTCCTTATACATAACAGTGGCTGCCCACAATTCAGGGCTTACACCGAGGCTCAGCTGTTCAATATTCATCACGCATAAAGAATATGAGCACACAAATGTACATCCATCACCAGTCTTGAGGGGCAAATCAATATGTTGGCCTCAGGGATTCAGAACACGCACTGCAAATTCATCTATAATCCGGAGAGAGGGCAATAATAATGCATTCAGTCATGTCTTGCTGGTGTTTCAATGCTCGGTGAGATTCAACCATCTGGCAAATGTGCTCCCATTGTCTCACACCACAGTCACCTTTGGACAAAGTTGTGGGCATATCGACTTGTGTATCAACAGGGATATAAAAACCACGCATTGATTTAAAATGTTTTTGATGCGCATAGCCCCATGCTAAGTAGCCTTTACAAAACAGAGTATTCACTGTGGCTGAGGTTTGGCCTTCTAGCATGTTGGTTTGATGTTTGATCCTTGATCTCTCCAAGTAGGACAATATAAAGTGTGATGTTGCTGCTTCCGTACTGACCTTCCTCTTTTGAGAGTGTTTCTGCCCAGTAGAGGCTCCAGGACCGGATCAACCTTCTCTGCCAGATCCTCAATCAGAACTGTTTCACCACAGGCTAGGGCCTGTTCAATCACACCTAGATACCTGCTCGACAATAAAGTCATTCAGTGGAAAACAACGTGGTTTGACATGCACATTTCTGCCCGACGAATCAAAAGAGGTGACTGTGATTGCAAACAGAAGATAGCCCCTTCTCACCCTTTCTGCCCAAGCTGCACCACTCTCAGCTCTGACCCCCACCGGTTTCGGATCCACTTGATGCCCTGCTGCTGTGGGTCAATGATGAGAGGCCAACGCTCACTGGTGGTCAGGATGGCAGCGTTCTCGGTGGACATCCTATCGTTTGGCAGGCCTTGGTTATGCCAGGCAGCAACAGTGGCATCATCTGTAAGCATGAGGATTGGGTCCAGGCCGTCTGTCAGGGGTATGGAGACCTGGAACAGAAACCAAGAAATGACGTCACTCCGGTCGGCGCTCTGCCGGCTGTACGCTCAAACACACAGATCCTAGAGTGAATGTTTATAGAGAGAGAGAGAGGAGTTCCACCCTCTAACCATCTAGTTATAATGTATTTGATTTAACCTTTATTTAACCAGGAAGTCCCACTGAGATACGAGATCTCTTTTACAAGGGAGACGTGGCCAAGACGGCAGCGACAATAAAACACACAGTATATCACACAGAAGAAAAAACATAAAACAAACACAAAGATCATGAAGTCGGTTACAAAATGGACTTTACCTTCTGAGACTGGAGGAAAGGGATCCATGTGTTGTTGAGGAGCTCCATGCGGTATTGCCTGGTGAAGTAACCCATGTAGGAGACGAATGCTGCCGTGAGGAGGACATCCCCACACAGGGTCTTCCGTTGCTCTTCATACTGAACCACTGCCTGAGACCAGCGCTCCTTCTCTGACTGCAGGACACACAAAGATTAAAAAGGCATTCCAGTGCGGATTATTCACAATATCCGTGATAGTGACAAGACGTAAATAAACGAAGTTAAAAAAGAAGAAAGCTTCCACCTCAAGACAGTTTAAACCAAGGAACTAAACATGAATCTACTCTACAAGAAATGGTGTTTATTGACTTCCAACTCCATTTATTGTACAAACCAAGAAGACGTATGCAGTAAAGTATAAAACTGCCGTTCCCTTAAAATGGCTTTGGAAGTTTGGCTGTAGATTCACTCAGCATCAATTCAGCATTCATTTAAACCTTCAATACTATAAC
The DNA here is from genome assembly GCA_900312575.1 of Acanthochaenus luetkenii. Taxonomy (NCBI): domain Eukaryota; kingdom Metazoa; phylum Chordata; class Actinopteri; order Beryciformes; family Stephanoberycidae; genus Acanthochaenus; species Acanthochaenus luetkenii. The sequence goes on along the minus strand of OMOT01025377.1, from coordinate 28,213 downwards.
TGTGACAGCCCTACAACAATAAATCATGCATGGCATTTTCTTACAAGGGGCTGTGGATCTAGAATATGTCACATAATAAATTCTCAGACAGTTAAAAATCACTATAATTTTACTCTAATGCATTATGGATTGCTTGTAATATCACTCAGTCTGCGGTGAGACATTGTTAATTTCCAACAGCTGTTGAGGCTTTGAGGTAAGTTAATGATTAAATATAGACGGCCTGATTTATTAGTCTGAACACTTGCTTCCAGGTCAATGCCATAAAGACAAAACATTTATCTTGATATGCTTAAAAGCCAAGCTGTTCCATGCAAAGCACATTTATTTTCTGGAAGAGGAAAGTCGAACTCACAAAATGGCCATTGAAATGGCCATCTTATATTTCATTTAATTAGCAACCATAAAGATAATAGATACTGTAGCCTGAAAACAGATTTCCACTTGAAAGCAAAAGAGTCAAAGGAGAATGCTGCCTAATATTTAGGCAAAACTAATATATAACATCCCACATCACTTTTGCCTAAATACTGTTTCAATGAGTAGAAACAATTTCTAGCGATAGGACTGTTAATTAATACACTTAGGACGAACTAGAGATTGAGCACGCGCGCGCGCACACACACACACACACACACACACACACACTCACAGAACGCACTGTTAGTGTAGCCTTCTCACCATCTCTCTTCCCCTCTCCACTTGGAAGCCATTCAGCCAACCCGTTGCCCAGTTCAGCCATGCGTTTTCTGTGGTCCAGCCCTCTCTACCTGTCTCGCAAGTCCCCAACATGCTGCTGAGCCAAACTGTAAAATCTCTCTTTTGCCAGGACATAACAACTTCTAGTCCAGATTACTGATGCCATTCGATTGCTAGCACCTCTCCACACATGCCTCCGGCAAAATGGCAGTTTACCCTAAGCCAGTGGCACCACCCAACCCTTCTCTCTCTCTCTTTCCCCGTTTACCTCCAAGCCATTGACCAGTCGGTTGGCCAGCTCTATGGTCTGGTTGGTGCGGGTCACCTCCTCCTGACAACTGAGCTTCTCAGCTGTAGCTCTTTCAAACTGACCTGTGAGATTCTGGAGGCTCGCGTCCAGATCCTGGAGAAACAAACCAAAGGACACCATGCAGATTAAAGAAGTCATTCTGGAAACTTGGCACATAGACCAAGAGACGTAATTAAGTATAATAATAACATTCTGCTTACCACCAATTTCTTTTGAACTGCCAACAGTTTGGCTGTTGCTGTTTCCAGTTCTGCATTAGCTTGCGATAATGCTTGCCTCTTAGGAGTGACCTCACAATAAACCTAAACAAGGAGGCATATTGTATGGAATTAAATTATTACAAATGAAAATCAATGCTTCATAAAGTGAATTATTTTATTATAAATACATTATTATTATAATTACAACGCCTTTGAGGCTGTAATCGTTTTCAAACTGTTGTCTGACCTCATAGTATCTGACGATGTTAATGGTCCAGGCACAAAGTCCAGCTGCGGCTGTAGACTTGGTCCTAACTAGATCAGGGTGGAACTCTGGGTTTCTCAGATACTCCTGTTTCACCACACTCAGACAGGACTCCGGGATGTGCTCCTTGTCATATGACACCAGGGCCTGCAGGAAGTCATCCACCTGATAGAAGGAAATGCAAATAGTAAAGATACCTGAACTGGATATTGGGCTGATACTAGTCTCAAATCGGGTGCTGTTATCATTAATTTCCTAAATTAATAAAATCTGATGACAAGAGCAACATGGAACATATAAAAAATAAATGCAATGTGAAACAATGTTGTGCCATTTTTACATGTAGAAAAATGTTAGAGCTCTCTAATAAAGAAAACTGAAAAATCGATTTGTATCAGTGACAAGATCTAAACACTATGTTGTTAATAATAATAATAATAACAATAACACCTTTTATTTGTATAGTGCTTTTCTCAGTACTCAAAGACGCTTGACATTTTAAAAGCACATCAATTATTATTGTTATATAATAATAATAATAATAATACATTTTACTTATAATAACAACAATAACAATAATACATGTTATTTGTATAGCACTTTTCTCAGTACTCAAAGATGCTTTACATTTTAAAAGCACATCAATTATTATTGTTATATAATAATAATAATAATAATAATAATAATAATAATAATAATTGTAATAATAATAATACATTTTACTTATATAGCACTTTCTCAATAACTCAAAATGAAATTAATGAACTGAATTGGTACTCAGTATGGAATACTACTTAAAGTTTAGTACTTGGTTATTGGTATTAGAAGTAATATAATGTCATCCCTCACAGACACTGTAAAGTAATATTGACTTGCATGCAAAGCACGATAGCTTTACACTTACTGCACATTGGACGAAAGCAATTAGATACACATGTAAAAATATACCTGTAAAATCCTGCATAACAGTGTTTTTACTGTATAATCTGATTTATCATAAACAGGGAGTAATCTCAGTCCATCTAAATGCACTTACATCAGTGTTGATGGTTCCTGAGATTTTGGAAACGTCAAATATTTAGCAGCAATGCTAGTGCAGTTCAATGGTTCAACACACGTCTTTGAAAAATCACATAAATTGTTTCAAAACACAGTTAACTATATAGAAGGCACTAGCCTAAGAAACGCTAAAGACGGCTGCCTCTCAACAATCAACTAAACATACTACAAAAAAATGGTCAAGTGCTTTTGGGATGGATTGAATAGACCCATTTCACGATAAATTGGATAGGCTTCTTAAAAATCGAAACTATCCCTTTAAGGCACACAGTAGGATAATAGCGGCTAGAGGTTCAGGAATGGGCAGACACAGTTGCTCCCCTCGTAAGTGAGCATATTCATAGAGCCATCCAGCTGTAATGTGAGCACGGGAGAGACGCTGGGCAGGGCCAGGGTCAAGGCCCACACACAAATTAGATTGGCATTAATCAAGCAGATGTGATTGACATGATGACAGCTTAACCTTGCCCATGAAGGCCCGCGCCGCCTTCCAGCTCCGCTCCTTGGGCACTCGGCCACGGGGCGCCAGCAGAACCATCACAGCTGCTGCGACATTGATCACTGCCGCTGGAGGGTTGGGAAAGGTCTTCAGCTCAGTCAGATTCACCTGAAAAGGAAAAATCGTACACATTGCAAACGTCTTTTTGTCCACCTCCATCTGACAGGACTTTAAAATGATCTGTCTGGAACAATTGCCAATTTGATGGGAAACTGCCCGTCTTGACAAGATGAAGCACCTTGTTAAGGGTGTCCAGAGCTGCTGTGGCAGCTGCCAGCGATGGCTCTGCCTTGGCTAGGTCTTTCTCGCAGTCTTTCTGTTTCACAGAGACTTCCGCCTGGATGACAGCAACCTGCGCAAAAACAATGAATTTACGTGACAAAATGTACTGTATGAGCACCACTGTAAGTCCTAGATCTCTAACCGCCACTGTGTGCGATAGGAACCTTTTGTGCCTCTACGTCTACAGCCTCTCTCTTGCGGCTGACCCTCTCAGTCTGGAGTCCAATCTTTGTGATTAGTGCTTCAGTATTCTGGTTTTTAACGGTCAGCTCAGCTTCTTGGGATGCCAGTTTGGCTTTTAGATCCTCAACCTAAAACAGAGAAAACATATGATTACACATACTTTAGATAATTCTATATATATACGTGTATATATATTTCTATGTGCATCATGATATGAAAAATAAATTATGATTTACACTGAGGGCATTCAAGCATTTCTTCAATGTCGGGGAAAAACAAACACACTTCTGGGACTAAAACCACTGCTAATCTTCCTACCTCAACCTTGTATGTGAAACCCCAATATTAACCACCTACAGCATAATGGAGACGTTTACCTGAGTGGCAGTGGTTTGGAGCTTCTGAAGGCCGCTGTCAAGCCGGTTCATCTTGTGCTGGAGCTGAGCCCGGCTCTTCTCCAGAAGGTTTCTGTACAGGTTGATTTGCTGGAGAAAGCTCTTGGGGGTGGTGTAATTGTACCTCTTCTCATTGCGCTGGTATTTTTCACTTGCCTGGTTGACACTGGTGTGAACGTAGGCCATGAAAAGACTGATGGATTCCTGGACGGCAGGCTGTAAAAATAAGCAGAGAGGGGGGAGGGAGAGGGGCGAACGAAGCGAACTGGATTGAGCGGAGTTTAACATCCCCAAGCTGATAGGGGCTGAAATATTATCTTCATAAATTTGGAATTAATCTACAAGTTTTGCCATCTTACTTGGCTGGCCCTGACTTACTCAATCTGAAATTTAGGTACAGCTAGCAGGAATGATTAGGCTTTGAAACCACTGTGAAAATAATGTGTTTGGACCACTGACGTGCAGCTTGTAAAGCATGCACACTTGTTTACATAATCCTCATGTCCTCCAACTTTCTCAACACTGTGTATAATGACACAGAGCCTCCATTAATCATACTGTTAGCGATCAATTAATGCAAAAACAAATGAGCAGAGAATACAAGGATCAAACCTGACCATAACTCACAAAAGCCATTGTTAATGATCAAGGAGCCAGTAGGAAGAAAAAAAATCATTATTAATTAAGATCTGACATAATGCTTTTTGACAAAGCGTGCTACGTTCAGTTGAGATGCGAGTTTCTCATTGATTGGCCTTGTGTATCAGATATTAGTGGGTTATAGTGGGTTGTGCATTTGTAACTTAAAATAAATGACCATTTAATTTATTGTTTCCTTGCCTCTTTAAGAAGATAAACAATCAGAGATCGGTGTACCATGTCAATGTCTTTAGATACAATGCCTCACAAATTGTGATCATATGTTTCAACTTCTCAAATAGGAGGCATTTCCAATCGGTGTGTGTTATTCATGCGCACTAAAGTAAAACAAAGCATGTCTTTCTTTAGCATTTTAGAATCTACAAAAATAGCAGTACAGTAGTGGTACTGCCATTACTCTACTCCTCCTCTTCCTCCTACTTCTACTACAGTTAGTGCTGCTGTTGCTGCTACTACTACTACTAAAGTACAACTACTACTACACACACACACATACACACACACACCAGAAAATAGTATTGCCCATATTCACACATGTGAGGACACTTCCTGGTTGTGACAGCTGTGCCTCCTGAGAGGGTCGTTATGTGCTTATTAATCACTCTTCTCTCATTAACATAAATGATCCTGGGTTGTGATCGTTCCACTGCCATGAGGGAAAACAATGATATGCCTGCACTCACTGGAGTCTCCAGGCATGTGTTGAGCGATTTGTCAGTACCTCAGTAGAGAACTAATGATGAGGGATCTATGGAGAAGTTAATCCAGCTGCACTGCAGTAATTAGAAGGTGTTCATTAAAGTCTGGGAAAGTCTCATTATAGGACACATGGCAAACATAGGGAAGATATGTCATAATCCTTCCATTCAGGATTTCACCATCGGGACAGGGGGAGAAAGTGAGACGAAGAGAAGTATTTGGTTTCAAAGGCCTCACCTCAATGCCTTCAATCTCTTGGATGAACCTGTAGCTAACAGACTGCAGGGCTTCTGGGGTCCACGCATGGAACCAGTCGATGGTGGTGCAGTGGACCAGGGCAGGGAATCGACGGGCCCTAACACGGAGGCCACTGCCAACAGGAGACAAACACAGCACCACCTACAGAGATGGAAGCAGGAAGAGGAAGAGTTACACACACATACACACGCGTCTGCACACAAACACACATACAAACAAACACACACAAATACAGAAATGTGTGAATGCATGCCCATAGACAAGCACATGCATTAGAAGATGTACAGCCATGGGCACATAGGCAAATCCAAATAGGCCGTAGATATGGCATATGCGTCCAAAAGGGAAACCCATCCTCAAAGAGAGAGAAACTGGCAGCCACACACACACACACACACACACACACACACACTTCTGGCATGTGGACAGGCAGCCACATATTCCCAGTTGGCTGGAGCAGACGGTGACACTACCAGAGGCCCTGGCGCAAAGATTAGCTGGACGGCATACATGTGCACTGGGACAAGAATTTCCTTCCTTTTAACCCCCCTGTTTGTCTGGGTCTGTTCATTCAGCTTGTCAAACACATTTAATAACGTTACGCAGCAGCTGTGTCTTTGGTTTTGCAGCTTAAAGACGTACGTGTCGGCTTTTCTCATCAATATATTGTTGTGAATGTCAGCTGTGATGACGAATCCTTACTGGTAGGCCAGTAAGCTACATATAAAAAGCAGCAGGGTGGAGAAATAACGAGATACGTTGATATATTGGACATATTCTATCTATTTTAAGAGCAAACATTTAATTGTCATCCTTTGGATTGATACAACTCGGAGCGATAGTGGAAGGACGGTGTGGAAGACTGGACCTTGAGCTGCAGTCGGACTCGGTCGATGAAAAACCTCCAGCAGTTCTGCCTGTTGTCCAGCAGTCCCAGGGCCCGGACCTCAGCCTTCACCCCAGCCACAACCCCTTCAATCTCCTCCTCGCTGAAGAGCTCAGGGATTTCACCTGGAGGGAGAGGCACAGTCAATATCACAGACTGACACGTTCCATTGGTTAATATCGGTGGTTCACTCTTCATATAACATCGTAACTTCAGAATAACTCTGTGGAGTGAAAAAGTCCGACAAAATTGATAATGTACAGCATTGAACAGAATCACAAATAACAGCAATCATACGTACAACAGTTTAAGGAGAACAACAACATGCAGCTCTACATGCCTCGTGTCCGAGGGAGATACATATGATACCCAGTATGACTGATACTGGTTTTGTCTCTCACCTGATGCCAGTAAGTCATTGATAAAGACCAGAAACCGTTCATCAGGTATCTGCGCATCAGTCAGGAGCAGAGCAATGCGCTGGTTCTTCAGTCCAGTCTTCAGGAACAAGTCTGCCAGATCCACCTAAACAACACCACACACAGCTTGAATGGATACCTGCACTGTTCACACGAAATAAGAGACCAAGAATTTTGAATTGTCCAACAATAATCAATGGGATAACACAAACCCAGTGATAACACCTTGATCTTTTAACAGATGATTACATTTACAATACTTGCTTCACCAATGAGGTATTGAAATATTTCCCGGGGGTCTTTAATAGCATCGGACAATTCTTTCCCAAGTCAGTGGAGAGGGTGAACAGAACTGAATTAGATCAATACGCTACGTGCAGCCAGAGGAAATATTGATCTGGAGAATTTGGTCTAAAAGAAACCTTGATCTCCATTAATTAATCACAGCCATTTTGCATTATTACTCATTAAAAGAATTGTATTCAAGGCAGCATCTAAGGATTCTTACTGCAAGTGGGGCACTTATAGGTTATAAAGTTATTATAAAGCATAATCTATAACGTTCCATGATGCTTGTTATTACATTTGGCTGTTTTAACCTATTGTCAATATCAATATTTACCTTCAGGTCCTGAATGCTGTACCCCTTACTCAGGGTGATTTGGAAGACTTCCACAGAGGATATGTAGGCAGCCAGGCGAGTCAGGCTCTGCTTCCCGCTGCCCCCGACCCCGACCAGCAAGCCGTGACCCCGTGGAGACTCCAGGATACGACTGATCCGACAGCTGATAACAAGACAACCTGGGTTATGCCACCACATTTCTATAGCTTGCCAAAAAGACATTTGGCTCCACAATAGCAGCAAGACGTTTAACGTATGTATAACATATATATTTAACACATATAATAGATCACATCATATTAACCTCCCAGCATCTTAGCGTTGCCATCCTTACATTTAAAATAATTGCTGTCATCCATTTGTTTTACTTCTTTTACTGTATGTTGTGTTTATACTCCTTGCACTAATCGATGTGGTATGTTAAGCTTTATTTGGACTATAATGCACTTTATAGTCAAAAATACATGGACATTATTACTCAAATGGTACACGTTTGCTATGATAACTAGGATTATGATAATCATTTGGTTTTAAGATGAACTATACTCACACATGTTGCATGGCATCTTCAAACAGCACCAGGTTCATGGCTGCGTTGAGCTCATTGTAGCTCTCCAGGGCATCGGTAAGGATGGTCCTAAGCACGGACCAGTCTGTGACAGGAGTATATAAGGCTTCCTCACCCACCTGGGCAAAGTGGCAATAGAGGAGGGGCTGCTTTGTCACCTTTTCCTCCTCCACTCCCTGGAAAAGACAAGAATCTTTAGATCAATGTTTTCGTATGCAAGTCAAGAAGTCTCTGATTAACTATAGTAGAGAACAGCAATTTATACTGTTTACACTGTTCACCAGAATCTGTATTGCACCTCAAAGCATTCGTGCACAGTCTCCATCTGGAGCTTGCGGAAGAGCTGCAGGTCCTTGACGTCCACCAGTCTATCCGAGTACACTCTGCAGGACTCGTGGAGCCACAGCAGCACCAGGTCAATGCTCTCTTTCACACTCGCAGGCCCAGCGAAGAGAAGGCCCTGAAGCACAATGACATTCAGATGAACATTTCATTTTTCATCCAAAAGCCGAATTGCTAAACTTGCTCACTATCGTCATTACCTGGAAGACGCTAGATAGGTCTCGGAGGTTGAATATGTAGTGAAATTTGACGGCAGTGGGCAGAAAGTTGTGAACCATCTTGTGATGAAGAGCTATGGCAGCCTGGACCACAGCTGGAGCACTCCGCTGAACCACTGGACTGAAGAGCGGCTGATTCACGTGGCCACTCAGGATCTGACTGTAGATGGACATCTGGGCCTCAGGTGATGGGAAGTTCACGGCAAACACTGAGAAATGTCTCTGTGGAACGCAAAGACGAGGCACGGACACATTTCAGAACCATGTAGGCTACAGTGTATAAGAGTGTATAATGTTTTGCCTCCTTAAATGATAGTTCTGATGCTAGTGATTACTTTACATCTACCCCCCAACAACTTTAGTTCAATCCATTGCCTTGGCAGAAAATGTGAAATTGAAATGCCCCAAAATATCTGCAGATTAAGTTTTGTCATCATGGTATTACAACACACAGACTGAAGACTCTTGACAGCATTTCGGATGGATTTGAGATGTTCTGTTAAACTGTGCTACTGTCAATGGGAGTGGCAGGGTAGCAACAACCTGATACTAACTAATACACTGATAAATAAACCTTTTGAACATTTTATTGGCAAACCATACCTGAAGTCTGGGGTTGATGTTGAATCCAGCAGTTGGATTCATACAGGCGACATATTGGGTATTGTGTATTTCCTTTAGGGACAATTTCTGTCTGTCGTACCTACAGTGAGAGAGAAATGAAACAGGGCTTGGTTTGATACAAAACACACCGTAGCTTGTCAAAAGGTTTTGTGCTGTGACACTGATGAATAATATTCAAATGCACAACAGAAAAAAGGGGTACTGAGCATGCAGGGACCTCTCACCAGTGCTTATAATCCAGATGCTGGCGTATAAGTGTGTGAGGCTGCACTGTCCCATAACTGTCCACAGCTGGCATGTTCATGTCATCTATGAAGTAGACCAGCCTTCTGTTGCCTAAAGGGGAATAGCTCCTGCCTGCTCTCTTCTCTAACGGTCGCTCTAGGACCACTAAGAGAGAAAGCAAATGTGATTTGTCCAACAAAACCAACAACAACAACAAACGGTTAAATACGACTGATAGCTGTTATAAGGAGATAAAATAATCTTACCCAAGTCAAACCAACGTTTGAAATGTACGGGTGCCATGTGACTAATATGGCTGATATACTGCCAACATGTCAGTATATCACTGTACTGACGTTAACTTACATTTCACCCTCTCTGAATCTGAACATTACCAGCAGATGGCGCCGCAGTTTACTTGATGTATGTGAGTAATACTCAGTGCCACAGAACAACAGAACTAACACTCACTTTGCAGCATAAAGGATGTAGTGTAGTAGTTGAAGGGTACTTTGGTGGTCATGTAACTCTCTGGTAGACAGTCTAACTTGTTCCTGACAAGTGCCGTCTTTCCCACTCCAGCATTCCCCACCAGCATCATTGGCTGTCCCCTCTCTAGCAACAAGTCCATGAAGTACCTAAGACGCACAGTCTCTGCCGTGTGTACCAGAACAGCCTGCAATCACACAAACAGCAGGAAGATGGAGAACAGAAACATACATGGTTATTATAGCTTTCTCTGAGTGTGATTTATTGACAGACGTGTTCAGTGAATTGTGTGTGATTTATAGTTTCTTGTATTTCCCCAGTACACCACAACTACTATTCTGTCATAATAGCATCATTTGCTCAGAACAAAACCCCACTAATTATGGCTCGGCGGGAGTCTTTGGAACATTCGCAGCTCTATGCAGGAGCATAAAGAAAGACAATAGCGCGTGGGTGATAGCTCAAGCCTCGGCGCTGATGCCTTCACCCACACACAGTCTGGCATGGGGTGTAGTAGACGGTAATCAGACACAGTGGCAAGCCTATCATCCATTCTAGGACCCCTGCCATAACCCGATGATGTGGCTTTACCCTCTCTCATTATGTTCACTGAGGCATACATTTTTAATATGACTGTATTGTTCATTTTTGTTTATTTTTTTTCTCTCCAAAAGAAGGTCGCTTCCTGTGACTGTGTATGTGATTGTGTGTCAAGCTTCTTTGAAAAGGCTGTGCCTCTATGGCGTTATATAAAGGGCCCAATTTCCCCACATAGGTAGTGTGTTCTCACCTGTAACGGCACATAAGGTTCCATTTCAAACTGTGGCACGGTGTCACTCCAGGGAAGGAAGCGTCTGGTCAGAGGGTCCAGGTAGTAGTCGAACACCGTCCCCTGTGCCGGTAGCTTCACCGCCTTCATTTCTTTGGTCCACCACTGACTGAACTCCACCCGGTAATCATACAGCTAGACGAAGCGTTACAAATAATATCATTCATGTGTTCATGTAAGTCCACTGGACGACAGCACTATTAGTCCGATTTACAGACATTGGGACACCGTCAACTATTTCACTGTCACGCCAAAATGTTCCTTATGTTTGCCTATCTTTTGACAAGCTAACATAATTGGTTTTGAACAGTCCCCTACAATAGACTCCATTTCATCCAGTTAAATGACACCGAGGCGGTACCTGATCTTGATACAAAGCCCCGCCAAAAGCCCAGATGCAGGCAAAGGTGAAGTAGGTCTCATAGAGCTCGCGTGGGGAGTCAGAAGGGATATTTTCTGGCGTTAGCAGGCAGTCCAGCAAAGTGCAGAGAGTCTGAACAAGGAGAAAATCATTATCTCACTGTGAGTTTCCGTCCGTATGAGCACGCAAAAGAAAGAGGAAGAAAGTGTCTGTGTGTTGCGCACCTGCACCATAGAGTTCTCTGGGATGGGAGTGATGGTTTTGAAGGTGTTTCTCATCTGTTCTATGCAACAAGGAACATATTTTTCAAACAGGATGGTGAGGTGGGCCTTTTCTGTCTGGCGTGCTCGTGCGTCAATCCAGCTGGCAACATACCTGAGCACCGAACAAAGACACCATGTGACACTGCTGTGCTGAGCTGATCAGGACCAGGATCAGAATCAGTGTCCCTTGATTGCACACTTACAGGAATTCATCTAGGCAACACTGGCAGAGAGATATATTGACACCCTACAGTTACACAGTACATACCGACATAAATGGTACAGGCTCTATATGACTCACGGGTTCCAGCCCAGGTCCTGTGGGTTGACATAGAGAATTCCAGCTCGGGACACGGTGGCAGGAGTGGCCGTCCTCAGGTGACTGATTTCAAACACCAGTCTCATGGATGAGGAGAGAGGCACACGTTCATTACTAGCCAGAGTCAGGACCTGAAAGACGTTTAGCATTAAGAGTTCACAACAATGGATTGGTCATTATGAAGCATAAAACACCAACATCAGAACCAAACAATAAGGAATACACTTCCAAATCTCACCAGCTTTGACGGGCTTGTTTTGGAATATATCAAAGGCACACGATCACAATGACATGATCCATTACACTGGGAAAGGACCGACAAGTAATTACACCAGAGGCAAGTGACCACTCAAGGAGGGGAAAAAACATATCTTTCTATCCATACCGCCCGGGTTGCTATGTGTTGTACACTAGTGTATGAGTGAACAGGAGGGAGGTACCTTGTTGTCATCCATCACTGTGTTGAGTGATTCAATCCACATCGGATCAATGTCTCCATCCAACACAATCCACTTAGGTCCCGGGTGGGAGATGTTTGCCTGCTCCCGCATCAGCGATGACAACAAACCTTACATACAGGGGTCGAAGAGTGTCAACAATAACTACGAATGTAAAGTATCGGCATTACTCGCACTTTGATCAACGTACGTTTTCAGTTATAACACTGCCGCTATCGGTTGGCGTTGTTTCTACAGTGTTTTTAATTGGGTTATTCTAATGGTCATTGGAAAACAACTCTGTTTACCATCTTTCCACTCTCGAGTTGCAGGATGGATGAAGCCAAACAATTCATCTGTGTCCACTGCCTTTGGATTCAGGTCATTCCAAACAGGCTTCCTCTTCAAGTTGAAATAGGTTTTATTGAGAACTCTCAATATCTATTGAAAGGATAAATATCGGACATTTGACTTTTATGTCTCAATATACTTTTGCATTTACATTCACAGTATACAAGGCGTACTCGATTTGTTGTTAAAAGTCTAACCTGGCTCTTCCCGGTCCCGGCATTTCCAACAACAAAGACAGAATGACGGACTGCCATGAGCTCCTCCAACTGCACCACCTGACAAAATGAACAATTTGTTGCTCTGATTCTAAATAATCATTCTCATTGCTTTTAGTTTTTAAATTTATTTCAAGCACCATCTCATGTCGAACCTTGAGGATGAACGTTTCCTCGGGCTGGAGTCGGAGCTCCAGCGTGGTCTTTCGGATGGCCTTTTCAAATTCACAGTCCCTCTCCCTCTCAACCTCCAGGCCTGGGAACAGATCTCCTAGCAGGCCCAAGAAGATAGTCACATCCTCAGTCACGATCTTAGGCATGTTGAAGTCCCGCAGAGCACGCATCAGCACCTGGAAATTAAGATGTGCACTTTTAGATTATATAAGACAATAACGCTCCCTCGTGTAGTTGTGAGATGACATACACACGATAAGTCACCTGATCCTCTGGTCTAGTCTTGCCTCTTCTTCTCAGTGCCCCTGCCACCACCAACACAGACTTGACAGCACGCAAACCCCAGTCATAGTGGTCCTAATAGACAAGAGAGGATAGTGAGAAGTCTGTGAAGACGTCCCTGGGTTTACTCTTATCATACTCATATCATACTCTGGAGGTATAACTGAGAGGGATCATGAGTTGAAGCACTTCACTCTGATTTAGAATGAACCTTATAAGACAGAAAGTTGCTGATATGTGCATTTCTCCTACCTGCTTGGACAGCAGTTCTTTGCAGAGAGTGTAGAGGGTGATGAACTTCCTGGCTAACAGCTTAGCCCTGAGGAAGCCCTCTGCCACCAACATGATCTCACAAATGAGCTCAATGTCAGGCACCACCATGGCACAGGGTCTACAGTACGACATGGATAGCGCAGACAATGAGCTTCATGCTGAGTAAAACCACACTATAAAGATTAAGGTTATCATTCCCACCTGAAAAGAGCCTTGAGGTTCTCCGGTAGCTCCGTCCTGCCTGCATAGCCAGGGTTCATAGTGATGAAGATCCCCACTGAGGGTTTCAAGGCAATGTCCTTATCTAGGAACAGGAACCTGTGAGGTTGCACTGACGGTTAACCCCTTTTTAAAGATATACTGGTGTATCGTGCAAGTTCAACGTGTCCAGCGTCAATTCCCTACCTTTTCTTCTTATTGCGAATAGCATCCTGTATGGTTTTGACCTGCACTGCCACTACCGACAGAACATCCACAGCAATACGGTTGAACTCATCAAAGCAGCCCCAAGCTCCAGTCTGGGCAAGACCCTTGTAGATATTTCCAATTGACTGAACATGACAAAAATTTCATTTTGTATTGAAATGCAGAAGACAGAACATATCCACTGAGGGAAGGAAATAATTTTTTATATTTAAAAACAACTGGCCTTTTATAAAGGATTTAATTACTTTGTAGTCCATCTGTTCAGAACAGTTGAAGACGTACACCATGACGCCCAATGCTCTGCCAAGATCCTTAATGGTCTCAGTCTTCCCTGTTCCTGCAGGGCCTGCTGGAGCTCCACTCATGGTCAGGTGGAGAGACTGAGTCAAGGTGATGTAGCACCTGAACTTGCCCATGGCAACAGCACACACAGAGAACCACAAATGTACTGTTTAGCAATGCTGAATGTAGTACATGTGTTGAAATGTTATGTGCGTAGACTGAGAGCTGCCAGGCAACAGCAGTTACCGGTCTGTGAGGGGAGTGATGACTAGACGCGGTGTATTTCCAAGATACTCATATGAGTAAAGGAAGTGAGCATCGCAGATGTTAACAAAGCAGTGGCGCTGCTGCTCTTCCCAGCAATGTCGTAGCTGAGAAAACCACTGGAAGGCCTGTGAGTTAGTGACCTGTGAAGACATGTGGTTGTTATGGAACCGTATCAAGAATAACTAAAATGTCACATCAAATACAAGTAACTAGCAGTGGGCGATATGACAATATGACATCATAGCCGGTTTCATTTGACTGGAAGCTGTGCAGTGTCTTTATACATTTGTGTTTGATAAACTCAAATTGTATGAATGTCCTTTTGTTGCCATTTACTTTCTTCTAAGGCTGCAAATGGAGCACATATTTGTTGTTCTTTTCAATATACTGCAGCCTAGCCTTAAAAAAGCAAATAAAAAAATAAAAAATTTGTGATATGATCTTTTATCCATATTAACATAGTAACATTCATAATAATTCTAAAGTTAGTTCACTCTGACTAAAATAGAATGATGACCATAGGAGGATTCAGTTGGATTCACCTTTTGAGCAATGAGGCTGGCTACAACATCTCTAGCATGGACATCAATTGTGCATATGGTCATGATCTTCTGTCTGTCTCCTGAGCTCAGCTCTCCCAACAGCATGCTGATCAACGAGTTGAGCTGAGCAATCTGGAGGGGGAGGGGGAAATACATTCAATGTCAACCTGAAAACACACATTGGACTTGAGGCAATAATGCCAATTTAAAATCACGCATGAGGTTTCTGCATTGGCAACACATTGATGTAACACTGCTTTTTTCAAGTTATTTGTTTCTGTCAGAAACTGCAGAGCGTTTTCAATTCAAGGTTATGTATTCTAGACAGGAAGCAAAATAAGCATGAACCACATTAATTAAAATGGTTATAAAGGAGGCCTAAGTTCGGAGAGGCCATTGAGAGAGAGAAAAGTTATATAGAGGCCAAGATATAATATAACTTGCGTATGATATGCAATTCGAACCCTTGTTTTGTTTTCGTGTGCACAAGATACATTTCTTTCTCTCGATTTGGTTAATACTTGCCCTCGGTTTGGCTTAATTTGGGTTAATTTATGTTGGGTACACCAATTATGAATTAATAATAATGTATTACGTCCCCACAATTAAAACGGCACATCAATTATTCCAAAAAAGCTGAGCCATTTTGGGGGTTTGGTTTGGGTATGAGTTATCAGGACATACTGACAACCCCTGCATTGAAAGGCATCATTGTCAGTAAAAGGCAACTAACAAGGATACTGAGAGATGAGCTATACCGATTTCACTATTTTCACTATACGAATTGTATTTTGTGCTCACAAATAAAAGAAAACGAGGGCTCGAATTTGATATAGTTTTTCTCAAAATGGCCACTGCATACCTAAGTGTGTGTGTATATGTGTGTGTCTATGTGTACATGCATGCAAAGATATAAACAAAGCATTCCAAATCCTTATAACGGTAAAGACAATGGGAACTAATCTTGCGCTCGCTCTTATTTTGACTGAAACACGACAGGGTGGCTTGCATTTGTCACTGGTCCTGTGTGACAGCGGATCCAATCAGTGCAGTACAGTGGGTTGAAGGGAGAGAGAGAGATTATTCAAACAGCGGCCAAGGACATGCTAACCTTAAGTAGTGCTGATGAAACTGACAAGAGTGATAATACACCAACTATGAGCATAGCCCCCCAACATGGCTCCACAAACGTAGCTCAGGTCACTGACTTGAGTGTGAGATAATGAAAAACAGATTTCCATTATCTTACAGTAGTCGCCACCTAACTGCTGAATTATGTAACAATCGGTCAAAATGTAATAAAATCTCTCTCAAAATGGGTAAAAAACACCTCTTCGTGTAATAAATTACGAGAATATGTAATAACATCTTCTTGCATACATTGACTGTCAATTATGACATTATAAGGAGTGTAACCATTTTTTACTGACGATGTAATAATATTGATAGCAATACTCATCAAAATGTGATGGGGGATGCAGGTGTAAATTACAAACCTTATTTTATGTCTATGACGTTTTAAGTATCAACAATTAACAATATGAAGGTGCTATTTATGAACAACAATTGCAGCTGCACTAGCAACTTGAACTTCACCATGCAGAAATCATATAACGTGACATCAGGTAACTGCACACAGCACGTTCATGTTCATCGTGTTTAGCAGTTTGGATTTGTCATTTCCTGACATACCAAACACCAGAATCTAATTTAAGCAAATAGGGTTAATCTATCGGCGAATGAGACGCTCTTCACTATTGCAGCCCCACTTTATGATTTAGGCTGTGCACTTTTATTTTGTGCACCAATACCTTATTGAAAATGGTATTGCTAAATCCCGTAATTAAATGAAAATGTTAATATGTTAAATCATCATACAATGTACCTGTTTCTTATTGTACTCTTTTAGTGCAGACTCAAAGCCTTCTTCCAGTCTTTCAAACACAAGGCCCATATCATTGCTCCACCAGATCTGAGATCCAGTGAGGGCCACTTGGGCAGGGAAGTCCAGAGCCCACTGCTCTCTGGACCTGTCTTCATACACAGACACAGCCTCAGACAAGTGACCCCTGACACACTCCCTCATGGTGTTCTCCAGGCAAGTCAGCCACGCCTCCACCTGATGCAAAGTACACCAACCATCCGTTAATTTTCTCTAAATTGTGACAGCAAATTTTGATATTTTGATTATTTCATCTGATCTTACCGGCCCATAACAGGAACATTCAGTCTGGAAAGGGACATATTCTCTCTCTTTGCTGTACATGCCCACCGCAAGTGTATGAGTATCCACCTGGTCATCTTTAAAGAACTCAAGATCTGATATGTTGTCAAATAATTTTGAGAGGTGGCAAGTTATCTGCAAAAGACATCGAGTGATTCCATTTGTTACGGGATACACAAGCGGGGAAAAAAAAGACAAAACTACAAACATGAAAGAAAGTCCTACAGAGATGTGCAGTACCTCTCTGGGACGACTCCCTTTGGAGAGGATGTCCAATAAGTCTGCTGATGAAACAAAGTAGAAACGTGGAAAGACAAGTCTCTTTGTCTCTAGGTATTCAGCTAGAGCTTTTTCACACAAAGCCAGCCTTTTAAAAGAGAGGGTGGGGGAGCAGTGAGCATCTAACTTCAAACTGTCAAGCATAAAATGAATGCAGACTAAAATAAACATGAACCTTTTTTGTAGATCTTCTAACTTCTCATATAGATGAGGTTTGTTGGTGGCCTCAATTACATTTTTAGTCTTAGCACTGTCCAACATTAACTCCTGTAATAAAACAACCAAATACATAAAATGTTAAGGTGAGAACAGTGGAATTAGCATATACTGTATATATGATTCTAAATAGTAATATTGCATATTATAAATGAGAGGGGACCTGAAATTTGGCATTTATAGCTTGGAATCTGTGTGCATCTGCAGGCAACTGGTGGCAGATGTCCTCACAGCCTATGAAGATGCTTTCCAAGTAGGCCCAGGTCCTCTGGACCTCCATCCAGACCATCAGCACAGAGTCAGCCACGGTCAACTGTTTCTGTAGCTCTAATACCTGGGACAGGAAGTGATCTACATGCTTACTCTGACAGATGCCCTGGAGCTGAACCTGGAGGATGAGGACACAAAGATAGTTGTTTTATTTTATTTTATTTAGTTAGTTATTTAGTTTATTTGACAGGGACAATGCTCAACAAATATATTGTGACAGATATAGCTCAGAGCTCATTTCCATCTGTAGTCCCTGAGGGAAGGGTGACAATAGACAACATGGGAACATCAATAAACATTTCAAAGTACAATACAAGATACAATACAACTCTAATCTACAATGCAAACATTACAAAAGATAAATAAAATACTAACTTTTAAAATACTAACTCATTAACATTTCGATCACATATAGGCATTCTATATCATATTGCACGCCCACTCACATGCATAACCCCGCCCCCCGCGCAGGCACACATACCCACACACACTCAAGCACGCACGTACACACACACGCACACACACACTTATGCACACACACACTTATGCACACATACGCACACACGCGCACGTGCTATATCGTGTGTCGACAATTTGGGCAACAGTACATCGTCATCATCATTGTGCATCGTCTATCACAGGTCTTCAGTCCAGATGTAAAACTTGAATGCACCAAACTGTCACACAATTTGTGAGATTTGTGAGATTCATATCTTGACAACCAGATATCATAGTATATATCAGTTTGAATTCCAAGCTCATTCTGTTTCTATATCCCCATGTCATGCTATGGAGGCCATAGAAAAAGTGGGGGAGGAGACATTCGGGCTACACAAAGATGGGGGCACTGAAGTGGCAAGACTTCTAATTACTGGCTATATAC
>OMOT01025375.1:0-13407 GCA_900312575.1 Acanthochaenus luetkenii | reverse complement strand
GTGTTTCTTGGCACTGTACATGTGCGTCGCCGTGGTAACAAACGGACTGTTCCCCCGGGGCAGCTCCCTGTTTTCCTGTCGCTGTACTTTCACCGCCCGTACACCGTCGGCGCTAAGTGGACACTATATTTCAGTTTGCAGGAGGGAAACGGAAACAATTCTTCGAGTCGTGTAAAGTGATGTTTGCGTTTGTAATGTCCGTGACCCCGAAATGCAATTTTTTCATGAATCACCAATTGAAAGTTACAAATGTCATGCTTATTGTGTTTGTTTTGGTGTTTTCATATTGTAACTGTAATAAAATGAGTAAGAGTAATGCCATTATTATTTAGTATTGTCAGATAAATGCAGGTGGTGTTTACCGTCTGCCCGTCTTCATCATCATGCAGTTTATTCACACTATGGCACTTGACTTACAGGCTCGTTACTAGATCATGGTGGCCTCCGTTCCCCCAGGAGCCTGTATGGAAACATACCACTAACTATTACTGATAAGAGGATGAAGCCATATTTATAGTTACGTTGTTTATATAGCAGGCCAAAGGGCATTTCTTCTCACTCAGGATCCAGCATTCTTCATCTCGATTGGCTACTTTATCTGCAGTGAGGAAATTCGAAAATCATATTTAGCTCCCGTAGACATTTTGTATTATTTAGTACATTTATGTCTCCCTGTACTCCTGCAGAATACTGCCTATTAAGTCATTATTTGTGCGTGTGTGAGTGAGAAACAGACAGTATTCTTATAATCAGTCTAATCCTTGTATTTTGATTTCTTCCCATGGTGGGGCTCGAACTTTCAACCTTTCAGGCGTAAAGAGAAATACTGTAAATCTTTATTTTATGCCAAAACATTTGTACATTTGTCCAGCCACTGTCACAGGTTTGATCCGTCCTATCTATCAGGCTGCTGGACCGGTCTACTTTTCATTCATTGTCATCATATCAAAGTAAATCCAACGTATTGCGTTCTACTGACAGACTGCCAACCCAGGAGAGAATATTGTCACCTGTACTATTCATGAAACATCTGTGGTGAACATTAACAGTGTCTGATCAACACTATGAGTATCTCTCTTAACACTTCCCTCGTCTGATCAGGATAAAAGCTTCGAGCTCTAAACACTCATTAGGATTCAACTGTAACCTGACCAGTTGTTTTAGATCAGACCTGATAAAGAACAGGGGAAAAGAAGAGGCGGACGTTTTACATTTCTTTCGTGATACAGCTGGGGTTTTAAGTATTGTCCAGAAACATGTATGCAGATCTAGCTGTAAACATTGATGGCTACAGTGGTCAAAATTAGGCAGTTAAAAAACAACAACCACATGGTATAAAACCCAAATAAAAAGCTACTTTAAATACCTACTGACAAACATGTTCTCTATTACTGTCACTTTTTTACTTTTAAAAACATTACAAAAATTAAAAACAACAAATATCTAGAATATTTACATTGCATTCAGTCAGCATGGCATTGAAAATGCTACCAAGTCTAGTTAATGTATCGCTATTGACTTGGTCATCTACAGCTGCATGGGCATAAAAATACTTTTGGGTTAGCAAATGGACAGGATATGAATGCCGACGCAGTCAACAGGTGACCAGCACAGTGCTGCATGCTGTCACAGTCTAAACTTAATTAAAATAGGCATTGTATGACCTGGCAAGTTAAAGCTTAAAGGGATAAAAAGTTCATTAATGTGGCAGTCATTGCAAATTACAGCAATTTCTTACATTAAATACACTGTAGAAACCATCTTAGCAGAGTTGAGTAGGACAAATTGAGAAATATCAGCGCCACAAAAAAATAAAAGTAATTAGGGCCAAAATAAAAACTACGAAAGTGGGGGATTCCATTCAAATAAACGACACATCCCTGTTAAGTGGTACTATACACCGCTGTGGCGAGATCAGTTTGGGCATGGCCAAAAACAGGTGTAACTCATTTTCCCCTCTTCAACAGTGACTACACCATGTTGAAAACTACACAACACTGCCCCCTATAGGTCACGAGGGAGGAAGGAACTTGGACCTGAGGTAGCAAAGCCAAATAGATTTGGGAAAAAATTACGAAACGAAAATCAAAAAGCTTTTGTCTCATTAGTGCATTTTTCTTAAAACCTCTAATCATTTTACACTCAAGTTAACTACATCTCTATATAAAAATTATACACAACAAATTATTATTAAAGACAAAAACCTTCTACTGCAACTTGAGAAATTCCTGGGTCCTGAGAGAGAACGTGAGTCCTAGTAGTTCCACTGTACAGGGTAAAAAAAAAGCTGCATTTTAATCCCATCTTTCACAATAAACACAAGCAGTATAATTATACTAGGAAGGCGTACTTACAAAATTACTTCAAAATAAAAGCCAAGCTGATATTGGAACACTTTGAATATGGGAGTAAAGAGTGAAACTTATCAAAAGATAATTAATGAGCTTAAAGGGTGCTTTGTATTTTTGGAGTAGAAAAACAAATGTGTATATACAGAAATATACATCCTACTTTCCCAGCAGAGGCGTTTTTCTTGTGTTCTTTTTTCAATTTAGTTAACTTTTTAAAAAGGCGTGGAGTGGTTCTTTTTCTTCCATTAAAAAACATAAAACGTACTGTAGCTCCTTTAAGACATTCCAGAATCTAGCTTAAAAAAATGTCTTGGTTTAAAATTGGGAAGAAAAAAGGATCTAAAAAGTCAAATTCAGTCAATCCATTCATGTTTTGTTTTTTGTCTCTAGTGAGCCTCTATAGCTATGTGATGATATTGGGTCAAAAGGGCCTGAGCTCGGGAGCGTGCTGCATTGGGGTTCCTCAGTAGACGCCGGGAATGATCCGGTAGCGAACGGTTCGGCAGTACTCGTCCCACGCCGAGCCGTACTTCCTTCTGCACTCGCTCATGTCACGCGAGTCTCGGTGCACGAGCAGGATGATGAAGTAGATCATGTAGTACCACGGCAGGAGGTGGCTGAAACCTACAGGCGTGGACGGGGAGAAGAAAAGAAACGTTTTACAAGGCCTGTTTTTTTACCAGATCATGAAGTTATTCGTTATATGTGGTTTACTCTCTTCTGTTCATAACCTTCTTTGTCCCCACACACAAACAAAAAACGGGGTAAGACTATGGATCGGTACCCTTCTTTCCTTCATTAATTCGTCATGCACAATTTCTAAGATCCCACTGATCAGATTATGCCAAAACGTGCAGGAAAGACGCATCTTAGTACTGCGTTCCAGCAGCTTCAAAATTACACTGATTAGCCAAAGGAGGGCGCTACAATTACAGGTCAAAACAAGGTGGCATTTGTTACCGATTGACCCAGAAAGGAACTACTGTACATCATTTACGAGGAATGAATCAATCAATCAATTTTTATTTATATAGCCCTTTTATACAAGTATGTCTCAAAGGGCTTTACATTGCATCATATACATAGTACATCACACCATGCACCACACTACACACAAACACATATATTTGCATGTCTTTGACTGTGGGAGGAAACCGGAGCACCCGGAGGAAACCCACGCGAACACGGGGAGAACATGCAAACTCCACACATGAAGTGACATGTTTACTCAACTGTTGCCTTGTTCTTTGTGAGGTGAATTTGTGAGTATGTGTGAACTGGCAAATCACATTTGTCCAATTATTGGAAAATAAAAAATGGGTGTAGTTAAAGGAATAGAATGACCCTTCTCCAAATCAGAGCAGCTAAACAGCTAGAAAATATGTTAGATGTGAAACAAGTGTCTGAAATACAGCTCAGAAGAATGATTCAGATTATTCTTCACAAAAACAAATGTAACGATATATACTAAACATTTTTTGACTGAAAAACACAAAAATATTTGTAATTCCAAAACGTTAAGACTTCAAACTCAATCAATCCATTCCCCCTCCTCCTCAGATGTTGTTTTTGTTCAACATCTCCCCGTCTGAAAATGATCAAATTAATTTTCTATACTTTTAATGACTTCCCAGACCAGCATAGGAGCCCCGAGTAGAAGACGGACTTTTGGTGTCTGGTTACTTGGGTCACTTGTGGTGTGAAAGCATAACTCACCACAGGGTAGGGACCAGGCCAGGGCCATGGTGAGATCTCCCAGGTAGTTTGGGTGGCGAACCACACCCCACCAGCCAGACACCAGCAGACTCTTCCCGGTAGCTGTGGGGATCGTCTTCATATCTGGGAAGAAACAGAGAGAATGGGAGCAAGAAAGAGAAGGGGGAAAAAAGAGACCTATTATAATATAGTGTCTTCAGTCTAACCATTGAACACTGTTTTAGCATCAAACGATACTGGAAACTCGAGGTGGAAAGTAATTGAGCACATTATCCTCAAGTTTATTTCATTGGTTTAATCTCCTGTTAACATCTATCAAACACCTGCACTATTTACTGTTAAAAACACATACAGATTTTGTGCAGTATCGTGGTGCATGTGTGCATACAAGAAGAGGATTATGGGACAACTTTCACTTCATTCTATGAAATTAGATACTGCTCAATAAAGAACAGCATTGATTTGAAGGAAATTATTTTCACCACACTTGGGTTCCTCCACTGTTGAAAACTCACATCAATCTGACATAGAGGATAACTAGGAGAGTTCAAAGATAAAACATCAGTAACTATAATGGATGTTCCAACCCAGTAATTTCCCCTAAAAGTGCAATTGAGAATTGAGTGGGGAGAAATTCTCATTGTATGACCACAACATAATCCCTTCAAGCCCGGAGGATGACTTACGGGCTAGTTTGGGGTCTGATGGGTTTCTCCTGAAGGTGTTTTTCTGAGAGTTGGATTTCCTGAAGATGTAGAAGCCGAGGACTGAAAGACAAATCGACAGAAACCTTTAACATCACCCCCAGGGCCACCAAACTTGCATAATTCCTTCCCTCAACTTGTGAAACTAGGAAAATCTGTTCACAGATTCAGCGTATGAGCAAATAAATCTTTATTTAATCTCTTCAACTCAAATTGTCTAGAGATGGTCCTTTTCTTGTATGTCCTTGACAAAAATTAACAAGAAAGACCAAGAAATATAATCATCTGACCTAAACGATCCAAATGAATCCTTTCTACAACTCAAACTTAACGTTTACGCTACTCAAACACTGGGCAGTTTTTTCGGTGGCTGCTAAGTCTGACAGCTCTCAACTTTGGCTGATGACCAGCTTGCACTGAATCAACCTTTTATTTTCTACAAACTACTTTGAAATTAAACTGACTGATGAAATCCGGAATCCATTTGATCAATGAGTGAAATTTGATGCTCCGTTCCTACTCACGTTTGATTGCAACGATGGCTACGAGCGCAGGCGGGCCCAGGGGGTTGGGGTGGCTGACCAGGTAATAGGCCTGCAGGGTGTAAGTAAAGGGAACCCACACCAGGTCACCAAATGCCAGCATGAAGCCGAAGCCGTCGTGCAGCAAGTCCATGGTGGTCAGGATGGCCTCCTAAGAGGGCAGAAACAGACAACCACATTCATTCATACATCATACAGAAAGCACTTTTGGCACACACCTGCACGTGTATTTAATTATTTCCTTGTTTTATAAAGTCACTTTTGACTGCCATCACAGTGCAAATAAGCTAAACTACACATAAGCTACTATCCTAGAATGATGTTCTTCAGCTATGAAGTTTTGTGTAGCCAGGTTATGCACATGTAGCCATCTGTTTTTGTCCTGTGTTGCGCTGAGTGTACCTCATTCCAGAGGCCGTCCACCACGTAGACCAGCTGGAAGAGGTTGACCAGGATCATGGCGTGGGATGGAGCCTTCAGACCCTGTTGCTGCATCTCTGCCAGAGCCATCGCAAAGTTGATCACACACTGGACAGAGAGACAGAATAAATCCACGATTATTGGTAATATGAATGAATATTATGTCAAATTCTCTATTTTTAGCACTGAGAAATAAATACATCTAAATTATTTGACACAGTAAAAATTAAACTGACAGTCTGCATTAATCTCATAGACACCGAGTCATTTTGTGTCAGATGTAGTATGTCTGTGGGGCAAAAACAATGTGCCACATACTAAAAGGTTGCAGCGAATTGATGCAATTCCACATTTGACCACCAGAGAGCGCGATGCGTGTACAAAACGATAGCCACTCATAGCACAGATCTACTGTTTTATCGTTGGGAAGATTAACACCTGCAACAACACTGCCACTAGCAGAGAAATATGCAGCTTAAAAAGCCAGAGACAATGACTTGGACAATGTTTTCAAGCAATATAGATGAGCCATTTTGTGAAGGATCATAAACATTTCATTCAGAGTGTTTACTAAATGTAACTCTGACTGTGACTGGGAGTTCTTGGCTGGGTGAGGCCAGAAGTAATGATGAGAAAGTCAACAAGATGGAGATCAATTTCTAATTTGAAAACGACTGGGAAAGCAGCCAGCAACAGAAAAAAGCTGATGCCACAACACCTTTCTCTGACAAAGGACTATATACTTTATTAAATGTAGGATGACTTTATTGTTAGTCTTTAAAATACAAGTCGAGGTTTAATCTTACTTCTAGTCTTTATGTAGGATAATTTGATATCAAACTTAGGTTTAATTTCTGGTCTTTGGAAATAATGAAACGAGGAGACGCACAAATGAAGGACCAGCACATACAGTATGTATATGTCAAAAGTGTGCCTCAGTGTCTCATGACAACTCACCCAGCCAATCAGACCAGGGCGCATCTCACAGAAGAATTTCAGATCAAAGTTTTTGATGCGGGGGTTGAGCTCACGTCCCTTGAAAAAGTCATAAGCTACATTGCCTGGGGAAGGTGAGAGAGAAAGAAAGTGTGAGAAAATAATGTACTACAGACAATGGTTTCAGTCAAGAGGGCAACCACACGTTCTTAAAATCACGTGAATATGCTCAACTGTGGACACGCATATATAAATACATGAATAAATAAGAGGCACACCCCTTATATATATATGCACTAGCCTTGCAGGTACTCAACAAATTAATACCCTAAGCCCCAATATGTATTTAACATCTTCACTCTAGATACACAACAATGACAAACATGTAGCCCTGATTCATTTCAACCTGTAACATCAACATGTTGTTATGTTGTGCTGGTACATTTTTGTTGCATCTTCCTTGCATTCAACTCCAATGTGTCCAGAATCTTTGGCCAAATATATAGATATATTTAGATACATTCTCATCGATGATTTAAGTGTTGTGACTGCATTGTAAAAGGAAAAATAGGCTTTTCTCAACTTTCATGACACACTGCAACTCGACCAACAGTTCTCTAATATTTAAAAACATTACCACTGTTAACACATCTTTTACATGCTCAAAATACACATATTTAGATGTCACATATGGTCAATGCTTGTATCAAATGCTCAGTCAACAGATTGGAGTGTGGAAGAAACAGCTTAAGACAATAGTCCAGCTATTACAATGAATGTGAGACAAATTGTAAATTACACTATTCTATATTCCTTTAAAGTGACCGATTTGTAAAATTCCCGGAGAATTCCTGACTTCCACATAAAATTGCCCAACTTTCCCTGTCTGGAATACACCTCTGAAATGTCCACGATATTCCCCAAAATGTCAGTACTTAGCTTTCAGCCACACCAACACACTGCCATTCACACAATCGTACACCTACAGTCCCTCTTTCTCCCTTACCGGAGTTTCCCCCTAGTGCCAGCTGGTCCGGAGGAGCGTAGCGGGAGCGGACGTACAGATAAACGCTAAGCAGGAAGGAGACGAGGAGGGAGGCCACGGCCAGCTGCAGGAAGTGGCTGTGGATGTAGGCGAGGTCGACACCCTGGTACGCTGCTGCTACCACCGCTACGGCGCTCACCACGATGGCAAAGAAACCTGGAGGGAGACAGACAGAAAGAGAAAAGAGGGGGGGGGAAAGATCAAAACAGACACCAGGAAATCTCTCCTAATACATGAATGTGTGGACATGATGGCATGAGATTGTTCAACCTGCAATTAAACCAGCAAAGAAAGGAAGTTGTAGACAATTATGTTCTGGGGTTCAATTATGTTCTAAGATGAGGATATTTTGTAAAACTTTCCTCTCATACAGAACTGGCAGGTTATCTAACCACACCTATACCGGAGTCTGGCATCAGTGATCGGGACTATATCACTTTCCGGTATTGGATTGCTACCAGGTTCAAGTGAGGTATGCGAGAATATCCCCAATACTAAACGTATAACATAAAAAAATCTAAAGAAAAACACTTCATGTTCTGCCTTTTTAAAACAGAAGGATGTTAGGTCTTTATAATGGAGGGTAAAAAAATCTGTCTCAAATAATTTTCCCTCAATGACCCCAAACTAATGGTCCAGGTCTGTACTGTTCAATAAAAGTTGTGCATTGGCCAGCATTTAACGATTAGTTCTCTGAATTGTTAACGGTAGTATCAATGCATCCCTAATGCATGTCAAAATGAAGACTGCCTATTATGTGAAAGTGAACCAAAAAATAATTGAACTGAGGTTAGAGTGGGGAGTGCAAGGCACTAATTGGTTGTAATGGAATTTGCTTGATTTCTTCCCAGTAGGAATCAGAGACGGAGCGCTCGCTTCACGCAGCCTCACCATTGGTTCTGTAGTTCAGCCTCTCCCCAGACCTCAGCGGCATGCCCTCACTCAGCTGGAGAGAAACAGAGAGAAAAAAGTGTATATTCTTATTTGGTGTATGGGGAGCAGTCAGGGAGCGTCGGTCACACACACACACGCTAAAACATATGGACTCATTGGATAATGGCATCTACGACTCACAGGAGCTGCCCAGCACAGGTGGCCACTGAGCAGATCCACTGAAGCCGTCGGGGGAGGCCCGGTCTCACTGAGGGGGAATTCAATGGTTGTGTTCATAGGGAGGAGAGTGTTTTTCAGAACACTTCATTGCACTGGTTTTTCCAGTTAGTTCAGGAATTCAAGCCGATGACCTTCTAGTCACAAGTTTGCTTCCCGGATAAGTTAAAGTTTCATTCCACTTACAAGAATAAGTCGATTGTTATTGTAAACATCTCTAAGGGGAGAAAGGCCTTTGTGATTATGGGCCTCATTTCACCAGTGTGGCAGGTTTTGAGGGGGACAAGGAGACTGAAGATTAAGAGCACACGCATCACCTTTTACAGGCAAACAAAGCTTTAAGAAGCCTTAAATGAGGAAAAAGGCTCTACTGGAACTCATACAAATGCCTCGCACAAGGAACAATGTGTAGTACATTTCACATTATCATTTAAGTGAGCGGAAAAGACCCTCAGTTGGTCTGTCCAAGACATCAACAGGCAGAGAAGACCCTGGAGGGAAAGAGAACAAGAGCTCCCATTCTCCTGTGCAGTGTCTCATGAACTGGTAGTCCTGACGATTAATTCATGTCATGTGCCGTGTGCAGGTCATGATCGGGTAGAGGTTCACGTGTGTGTCTGTGTGTATCTTTCCTGCACCACTGAATATGGAGGGCAAGACAGCTGCCACCTAACCTATAATATTTGTGTTGGGTTCGGTGGAGTGCTGTATGGACATTTGTTCCATGGGAGACCTTTTCACCCTGCCAAACAAAATCAATTCAGGTAGGAGACACCGATGATTGCATAACAATAAGGAGGGGTTGGGTGTAGAGGACTGTACCACACCTATGCTACAAGGTTAACGCTTTTATCCAAATACACCATTTGGTGAATACCGTCAGCCAGAAAGCCTTGCAGCATCGTGAGTGCTTACATTATTTGGAATGGGTGCCTCAAAAGGGAGCCACATGCCTCCACTGTGTATCACTTAAATAAAATAAAATAAATGCAAACAATGATTGAAGCAGTCAGAAAACTATTTTCACGTCAATAATTGTTTAGAACGTTGTTTGTTTTGTTTTCTTATCTTTTACGTCTACTTTTATTTTATTAAAGTAATTTGTATGTAGTGTTTTTCCTTTTCAACATGCTGTGCACAGGGCCCTATTATTTATTTAAAAGCGGTTTCCCATACAAAGATGGTGCCAATTCACTGTTCTTTAGAAAGTCATGTGTGTGTGTACAGTTCAGCTCTTTTCACTCACCTTTCCAACAGGCAGGACATAGAGCAGGGCCTGGAAGAGGATCCAGAGGAGGACGACGCCGAGGGCCTGGGCGTCAAAGAAGGTGTCGAGTGGGGGCAGGGTAGGGGGGAAGTTGGCCAGGCTGGGGTCCTTCAGGTTGACCTGGAGCAGCAGGAAGAGAACGCAGGCAGGCAGGAAGAGCAGCCAGAAGTATGCTCCTGGAGGCAGAAAGGTACACATCAGTTATTCATATTTTCATTTCTGCTGGCTTTTATAAAATGTTATTCAGTTTACTAAAATGTTTTTGCATGCCTAGCTTTATGTCTTTGTTTTAGCTAACTATAATAACCTTGAAACAGACACACAACGTGTGTTCATTTCGGACACTCATTATAGCAGAATTGTAAGAATTACAGCCGAGGTGATTAACTACACTTTTGCGCCTTTACCAGCATTGAATTTACATTAGTGTGTATTGGGTCTGGCCACAAATGCAACACTCATTAGACTTGCCCTTAAATACACTTCATAGCATCCTGGTAGCAGCTAGGCAAAACATTTTAAAATTAAAATAATTCCTGCCCATCACAGAACCTACCTAGTCTGCCTCCAAAGTCCAGGTGGGTGGTGGAAGTGGCAGCAGGAGCAGCAGGCGTGGCCTCTTTCTCCTCCAGCTGCTGCTGCTGCTTAACCTCGGCGGCCTTGGCATCGCCATCATCCTTCCTACGGCGCAGGTTGTAGCGTCCCTGGTTCTTCTCAGGCTCCGCCTCCACCTTAGCCTCAGGCTTTTGGAGAAAGGGTTAGGTTTTGATTATTTGCACATGCAAACAAATTGATGAAACACAAAAAACATTCAAACTGTGTGGGGTAAAATAGCAGTCTCTTGCGATTAGAAAATAGCTAAAAACAACATATTAATATGATCAATATTAATGTTGCAACTCTATAGAGAAGTGGCAAAACTAAAATGTATGGGAAAAGAATGAAATGCTGTTTTGGGGGGAAATTCGGTAACACAAACATGAGTATGCCTTAGCACAGCCTGTTTTTGTCCTGTGGTGGAAATAAAGTTACTGAAACTTTAATGTCAGTCACATGCCAGCCACTCTCCCTGCTCTTCACAAAAAACCCTGGAATTACCGGTACCTTGATAATACGTATAGTACGATAGCAATTATGAATTGTGTACTGTGATAATTGTGAACGTATGTTGTACTATGTTGTCCTTTTAAATTGTTTGGCTTCTACCCTGGCCAGGTCTCCCTTGAAAAAAGGATTTTTAACCTCAATGGGACTTGGTTCAATGGTTAAATAAAGGTTTAATTGAATGAACCCTTATTTTCTCAATACACTACAAAACACCAATCAGAGCTATGGTTTCACAGACATCAGCGAGTTTAAGCATAAACCTCTATGACTGCGGTCCTGGTCCTTTACACAGAAAGCTTCTTACAGAGTATACCGATCTAGGATTAATGATCAGTTCACATAACTATACAGACTTAAGTGACTCTAGAGGCAAGCTGGCGTCAGATCAGCAATCCTACTCTACTGATTAAGATAAAACAAAAACAGCAGGGAACTATGGCTATGGCAAAAACTAAAACAAAGAAAAACTGTGAAAAGCACATTCCATACTATTTTAAGATTCTCTATACATACAGGGCTCCGATATGTACCGACAGTTTTAAAAGCAGGGAAAGTAAAGATGCGGCACATGTTGGTATGCCATGTGACTGGCTAAACGAAGCACAATCGTGTGAGGGGAGCCTCGCTCAGCTGGAACACGAACAAACACACGAACACACACACACATGGCCCCCAATATGCATGCATCATGACATTCCATTAGGTCTGGCTACCTAAAAGCCCACTCACAATAATGCAGTGAGTAGCGCCTGGAACATCAGTTGTTATTGTAATACAAACAAAACTAATTTCAACTCAAGAGTGATGAAAAAGTGAAAAAGCATGTGAAACAAGAACCAAAAGTATTTGACATCGTTGCTTTCTGTGCAACATTACAAAAAGAGAGATGGCGGTATTTAGAGGGTTCTCACATACTTTCCATTTCAAAATTCTATACTTTTTTCCCCAGAGATTAAATTCTTGACTGGATATGAAGATTTTGGTCGGTGTTCAATATGATGTATACTGAGTGGCTGGGAAATAGGACTGTCAACTAGGTTACATCAATTTATAGCTGAACCTTATTCTTTACATCACAAATCAGAGGGCGAACAATTACACATGTGTAGTCATGCGTATGTGCATTGGGAGGGAACAACATTATTTTTAGATCCATACTTTTCCAGACCCATGAAGGAACACCATTTATCTAAGAGATAAAACTCACCTCATTTACTTTGTTAGCAGTGTTATTCTCCTCTTTCTTTTCATGCTTATTGTTGCCATTGTTCTCAACTGGCTTTGTCGGTGTCTGGCCATGAAACAATGGAGGGATAGATGGAGAGAGACAAAAAAGAAAAGAAAAAAACAGCAACGTGAGGAAGAGACAGAGGGAACGTGATGATGTTATGGTAAAAATCCAACAGTGTAGAAAAAGACTGTCCCACAATGACACTGACTGGGGTGTTGTACCTGCCAAAGAGTTGAGATATTTGAGAATAAATTAGCAACCAAAACATTGTTGGGCAAGGTGCAAGTTTTATCCATTACAAGTGCCAGAACTTTAATTCATCATGAAGTGCAACATCATGATGAATTTGACCAGCATTTGGCACCTTGCAGGTATTAATTTCAGACCCTGATAGTGCACATCACCACAATCAATCACATGACAATTTACTCTCTAACCCTAGGATCCATGACTAGAACAACTCATTTGGGATCGTGGGAAGCAAACATTTCACAACTCATCACTCGTCACTTCTTAGAATTCAACTGCACTGCAAAACAATTTTAGGATAAGCTTTGTTGCCTAGCAACATTAATATCACCATCTAGTATCCAGGAAGTAAAATCTGAATCACTGGAGGCTTAAAGAGAGCAAAGTCTCCTTAATGTTGCAACCTTTGGATTTATGGCTTTGCTTGCAACCGATGGGCTCCTCCTATCCATTTTCTATTTCAGAATTCCACACTTTTTCGTGCATTTAATGCATGCTGATTGTGACAGGGCAATTTGACTGTCAACTAGGCCATAGGTCACTCTATAGCCCAACAAATATCACAACATGAAATGACATCCTCTCTATAACTACATACAATGTATAGTTATGCGAGCTGGGCCTCTTACCAGGGGGCTGAGCTTGATCCCCAGTACATCCTTCAGCTTTGAATCCTTGCGGGATGTGGGTGTGCTCTCCGTTATGGCCGTGGCGACGGCTGCTGCTGTG
>OMOT01025371.1:0-10321 GCA_900312575.1 Acanthochaenus luetkenii | reverse complement strand
GTGAACTTTAAACCAGAAGGCACTCGACATTCTCCAACTTGCTGTTACAACTACAAACATCATTCTTATCACTTAATGGCAACATCAAATTAGTATTTATATATTGTGTAACGCTATCTTGGCAACTTAACTAAATGTAAGGTTGAACTAATTTAGAACTTAATCATTCAGAACACATTGTGACCAAGATGTATTGAACATTTGAATGCTTTATTGACATGAGAAGGTGAAGGTGAATGCCGCCCTCTGCTGGACCGCCGGCAAACAGACATTTTGATGACAAAATGTCTAACGTAAGAATCGATTCTTGGGAGTTGGTGAATCGATCGATGATCGTGGACAATAGAATCGTGATTCTTACATGAATCGATTTTTCCCACCACCTCTAATCAAAGGACACGACCGGTGGAGAAGAGGTGTCCGCATGGGTTACCTCAAGGTGCTCCAGTTTCCTCCCACAGTCCAGAGACATGCACGTCAGGTGGATTTGAGACTCTAAATTGCCCCTAGGTGTGAATGTGAGTGTTTGTCTGTCTGTGTGGTAGCCCTGTGATGGGCTGGTGACCTGTCCTGAATAGGAATAAGCTAGTATAGAAAATGGATGGATGTTCCTCTGGGATATTATTAGATGTTTGTCCATTTTTATGTTCAATATAAAATGACACAAAGTGTCATTAGAACATTTTACTTTATTTCACTGGAGTCTACATTTCTCAGTGTGTCCAAAATGTGTCAAAGTTTCCGTTGCATGGAAAGTGACACTCACTTTCTGACCCATACTCTGTTTTGGAACAAAAACTCCCCACCTTTTGGAATTAAGATACTACAATGTTATTACTTAATACCCCTTTAAAATACTTCCATTGCCCTTCTGTTTACCTGTAGGATAGAGGACGACTTTGACAAGCTTCTTCAGGTGACAAAACAGATGGACAAGCCACGTCTGGGCCCAAAGCCAGCTGGGAAATCCACAGCTTTAACCCCAAGGGCTGTGACATCTCTGGGGAATCCACCAGTAGCTGTAGATCAGCTTAAGGACCAAATGGACATCCTCAAATACATTCAGCAAAATGAATTAGACGCTATAAATGATGAGGATCTTTTCTAATTGCCTGTCAAATAGTAGGATGTAAATTGTGCATCGCAGTTTGAAAATAAAATAATGGGACAGTAAGAAACAATACTATATTCATTGCTGTATGGATCAATCTGCAATGTTCTGAGTAGCTCGAGTGAAAGGGCATTCATTCATGCGTGCACACTAGAACATTTTTAAATCTAAAACAATTTAGCCACAAACGCTACTGATGCTCCATTTTGTATACTTTTTATGACGTATTTGCTAGGGAAGGAAAATCTGAGGGAAGACCGTCAAAATTCCTGGAAAAATCTGACCAATGAGAGAACAGTTTGCT
Source organism: Acanthochaenus luetkenii (assembly GCA_900312575.1). NCBI lineage: Eukaryota > Metazoa > Chordata > Actinopteri > Beryciformes > Stephanoberycidae > Acanthochaenus > Acanthochaenus luetkenii. The sequence goes on along the minus strand of OMOT01025371.1, from coordinate 8,906 downwards.
TGCGCATGGTATTTGTTTACAAGTTTTGGTTCGCTGTTAAATGTTGCCGTGTGACCACAAACCGAATCAAGGGGCAAGTGCAACATTTTATCATATTAGTCCCTGAATTGGAACAAAGCAAACAAACTACAGGTGTAAAAATGCCCTTATTTAACTTTGTACTGGGCCAGAAATGTGACCTAGTCTATGACCTCACAAGGCGAATAAAATAAATGAAAATGAAAGAATTCAGCTACTCTTTGCTTTTATCACCTTTGAAGGCTACTGCAGCCAAAACGCGTTTTTAATATTAAAGCTTTGTCATGTGCTCCAAAAGTAGCAGAATATTTTCATTGCATTACTTTGATGATCATGCACCTTGACAGAGGTTCTTTCTTTTTTTTGAACAATTTTGCCCTGAAACAGGAGTGAAGATGAGGGCCTGACAATACAAATAAACAGTGAGAAGGTTCCTTAAACAGATAATGCCTCAACATGGACATATAATGTGGGGCCTTTTTCACAAAGCAAGTTACAAATCCATAGACTTTAGGATTATATAGGTCTTTATATATATACTGCCTACATTTCCAACATGTTATGTAGCTTAGACTGTAGAAGTGGGTATGGGAAAGAAATGGATTACTAAACATTTGTGGTGTTCTCTCTAGAAATAAATTATAATGAATAAATAAAACCAATACAAAATAATGATGACAGTGAAAAGTGTTTCTGTTACCAAGGCTAGGGTTACTGGAGGTTAATTGCAGATAGTGTAAATGTGTAAATAAATAGGCGTATCACTGCCCCGTCATCAGGACACAGTGGGCATACTTTCCATTGATACAATATTGTCTATAAAAATATTTTCTATTCCCAAAGTCGACCTCATATGTCCCTGGGCTGCAGGGATGGAATACGAGTACAGCAGACTACATTGAACCAATGGCTGTTGGGAATCCTATGAAATAATGTCAGCGCAATTAATATAAAACAGTAAATTTCATTCATAATCGACAACTATGGTGGTCAACTAGCTACCTGCTATTTGTTAGAAGCCCTGTTTTATAGCCAGAGTGGACAAATAGAAATACTACAAACCTTTATTATATATGATATATTTAATTATCATGGAAAGCAAAGTGATTCTACCAGTCTGTAAACACTTCACCCTGCTAACAGCCTTTACAATCTGTTAATACAATACAGTATAGTATCCCCCTGTATTTCTGCCCATTTTGGGATCCTATAGGAATGGTGTCTCCCATTTTTTCCAAAGAGCTGATTGGTGAGGAGGCAGGCCTTTATATGTTCTGATCCGATAGTCTGAACCAGAATCATATCCACCATCTCTACCTGAACATACCCTGCTCTGGAACAGGTTACCATGATGATGTACCACACTATAAATTGAGCCACCTTCTTAAGACCGAAAGCCAGGGTTAAACCCAAAGTTGGCTCTCTAACCCACTAATCTGGCTTCGTGAGATGGATTAATTGGACCAGTAACAATAGAGGTAGTACAATTAATTGCTTGAAGTGAACTCAACAATTGGGTCATGGTCTCTTTGTAAGCTCATACTTATGAGTACAGAAGTCATGAATATATATTTTTGCACATTAAATTGCTTTTGGTGGAAAATAATAAAATGAGCTCTGTAAACAAAATACGTTTTTTGGGGGGGTGGCTAAGTGGTACATAGCTACTTTGAGCTGCAGCAGCATAATGAAGATGGGGAACTTGGTGTGAGTGTTAGCACCGCTGCCCACCCTACACACCATATGCGGCCTTCATGTGCTCAGACATATCATAAACACAAGTTGTACGCACATAGGCTACCCAACTATGTGGTAAATAGGAATGGTTTAAATTTGGTTTTTCTATGAGGTCCGATTTTCCAGATGTGACATTTATTGATGAAAAAGGTGGATTTAATTACTATGCTACTGTTTGGCACTAAATGATTAGTGTTTATATTTTCAGTCTTTGTACAAATATACCACCACTTTCTTTTACAAATAAATGAATTAAAACATCACTTCCATGCCTGATATGCATTTTCTTACTATTCTGCCACTGTAGCACAAAGTAGATCTGAACTGCTTCAACAACAACAAAATTCTTTTTTGTTATTTCTGACAAGTAACACTTGTGACAAGTCATAATTAAGTTTCAGAGTTGCACTTGAAGGCAGCAATACCTAAATCAGCATAAATATATGCTGATGCACATAGCAATGCACCTCTCTTCACTCTACTATAGACATACTACTGTGTAAAAATTAACTATAATATTTAGAGTTGGAAAATATTGCTTTAATGGGATGACCGGCATTGTTTGTCTGCTTTGAAATTAAAAACAAACCCTACAGTAAGGAATAAAACGTAAGAGCATGATTTATTCTTATTATATTATTGTTATATATCTGGCCTGTTGCGTTATGAGCCCCGTCTACATGCACTAGTAGTATTTCATATAGTAGTCATTCTGATGCTCCTGCATGCAGTGGTGTCCATTGAGAGCAGTAGCCTCATTCCTCAAACCCTGTTAAGAACTGTAGAACATGTAACAATTACTACAATTTAGTAAGCCCTTATTTTTGTGGAATTATTATTTGTGGTGCAGAATGACTCACAATGACTGCTTTGACACTGCTGGAAAACAATGGCAGCTTATGGCAAAGTGCACCTACCTCTACCAAGTTATGCCTATGTTATGGCCCTTGATGATGACATGCACACTTCAGAACCTTTCTTTAACACTTTTGCTGTCACTACTACTTCATATAATGCCAATCCATAAATATACATTTCAGTGAATCTCATCCACAGCCACTGCAGCTACTATAAATTTGTTCAGGTCTTCTGTTGAATTACTCAAGTAGAAGTTAAAGGCTTGAGAGTCCTTAATAGTAAAAATACTAAAATCTACTGAAGAACATTAATGGGAGCAGTTGTCATTTCTTACACCTCCAGTCCCAAAACAAGAGGCAAAATGTTTCCGGGCCTGGACTTTAGAGGTGTAAGAACCGTGGTAATCTATATTGACAGTGTGACAAAAGTAAACGGACACATTGAAAAGGAACAACCCTAATCTATATTCCACACTTCTCTATATTTCTAAACAATAAATACTGTAAATGTAAAACTATAACTCGTCTTTTTTGCAGAAAGAATACATTCATGGTCTTATCAAGTGAGTCTCCATTCTACAGCATGTCTCTAGAGCCAGTGTTGTCTCGCACTATGTTGGTATAGACCAATTTGTAGACCCTCAAAACGTCCAGAGCCGAAGGGCGAAGCTTGGGGTCTCTACTCTTACACTGCTCGTGGATCTGAAAGAGGTGGAAGTGGACCACATCACCTCCGGGTACCCTTCCCATCAGGTACCGCGTCACGTCCGGGATCTTCCAGATGTCTGTTCTCTCGTTGTATCCCGGCATGAGCTCGTCCGAAAATGGCTGACTGTCATCGCTGAATGGCCACAGCTGCTCTGGAGCCACAAAGTCCCCAGTGAGCTCCCAGTGGCCACATTTAGCCAACAGGCCTCTGAATGAATCTACCTCGGGCAGGGCATCCAGGTCGTTGACCACCAGGTGGAAGTCGCTGGTCAGCAGGAACTGGGAGAGGGTTTTCTCCAGGCTGTTAGAGTCGCACATAACCCGACAGCCTGCCGGGCTGTTGTGGAGGTAATGGAGGACGGAGATGTAGTCCACTGCCAGCCTCAGTCGGACCTGCCAGGTATTGTGTTGCCGATTCCGGTCTTGCACCAGCACACTGTCTAGGTTAAGCAGGGAACCCAGCGGGTGGTACTCAGTGACCAGGCTGTGGTCCTTGGGGCAAAACCCGACCAACTGCACCACCTGGGGCCCCTGCAGGGCCCGCAACATGGATAACCCATGGAGGAAGTCCTCCAGGTACTCTGGAGAGGACAGCTTGGACAGAGCCACCTTCTGGCCCCTCCACTCAGACAGATAGACCTAGGCAAAGAACAACGGCTCTGCTCAGGTCAATACAGCAGGCGTTAAAGCTACACTATGAAAATTAGCATTTTGGCGGTTCCAAATGGCAGAGGTAACTGTTTGAAAACTGTTTTGAACAGCCAGAAATCCTGTGTGACGTCAGTAAAGTGCATACAACACGCTCATGTCTGCCAACCCGGCTGGTCTGTCATGCTTTCTAGCAGAGACGAGAGGAAAATATCTAACTTTGGCGAGTCCAGCTTTCTCTGTACATAGTGCTTGCTCTCTGCTGTTTGAGACACTTTTGGATTTCAGTGCTACATTTAGATTTGTCACTTCCAGTGTGGAGAAGATTTTCCACTTGTGACCATACATGACACCAGAATCGAAGTGCGAGTGGTCCATCCCGAGAAAGCTGGACTCATTCACCACCTCCATCATCACCACACACTAAGAGGACGACATTTAGTTTACCGACGTCGCCTTACTGGATTTCTGGGTAATTTAGGCCTTAAAACTTTCACAACTTCCAAGTTACCTCTCACTGCCACTTGGGGCCGCCAAAGTGCAAAGTTTCCTAGTGCAGCTTTTAAACATAAATGATACAAATCTACATCTGTAAAGTGAATAGATTTTATGTATTTTTTTTTTACAAAGTACGTCTGCACGCTTAAACACTTCCTGTACAGCTTTCCTTAGACTTTCTCATTTGTATATATTGCATATAGGCCTAGCTTGATTTTCCATGTTTCACTAGTGTCATACTGCATATATTTGGTATACGAACCTATCGTACATATTTATCATTTATCAAAAAACTGCTGTTTTTTTGCACAGTCCCATAATGGTGTAATACATAGTATTTTTGTATACTTTCATTCATACATTTCTACTTAACACGTTCTTGACATATTTACACCCCAAAATGTTTTAGCTGTATCCTATTACTATTTTCCTGCTGCAACAACGCAGTGACCCTTATGTTTCATCTGATCTTAAACAAGTAAATTCATTCAAAACAGAATTAATCGGCTACATATCTTAAGCCACTATCCAAGAACCAGTTAGGAATGTGGAGGTCTGTGTACCTGCTTTACTGCTCCCTGGCCGATGAGCTTCAACTTGCGAACTTCGGCACTTATCTGCGGACACTGGAGCCAGGGCGAGCAGTTTTTCATGGCGGCCATTTTAAAGTGCCCGGGCGGACAACCCACATGAGAGGACATGGGGTGCTCATTAGTATGATATAGCGAGTCCAGATATAGGTAGACCAACACATTGCCGAGGAGCAAGGCAACAAGGCACACCAACACCACTGGAACACTGCGGGAGGTAGCACTATTGCAAGTGTGACTACTCAAGCCCATGCTGCTCTGCATCTGAACTGGGAAACAAAGGTTGTGGATAATATAATAAAATTGACAGCTGCAGCTCAAAATTAATTCATTTAAAATGGGGCTGGGCAATAATTCACCGTTAGTTTATCATCTTTCAACAGTATCATAACATGATGAAATAATTGTTATTTGTGATACACAATTCTGTTGTCTGAAGTAATGATACAAATAAAATACTTAATGAAATGAGATCTTGTACAAATTAACAAATATTTGAAAATTAGTTTTATCTAACGAATATTACCATGCAGTTCAATGCAATGAACATCAGTTTGATTATTTAACATGTGATTTTGCATATCTTAGCAGTTCCATCTTTACAACTTATAATTATCATGATATTAATTGTCCATATTGCCTAGTCTTAAAGTTACTCAGACAAGTAATTTAATTTCGGTACTATTAATTATATATAATAAACTTGTATAACATTCTTTAAAAACAGAGCTTACAAAGTGCTTTAAAGGAATAATTCACTCAAAAATGAAAATTCTCAGTCTACTCACCCTCATGCCAGTTGACACAAGTGATGTTTCTTTGTCCACATAACACACAGGGAGGTTGCCAGCACAACTCCATAGCACCCTTATCCCAAACAACTTAAGGCAATGGTGACCAGTTCTTTAGAGTTCCAAAAAGGGGGAAAATGACAACATTACTCCAGTAGAGTAATGTCATCATTTTCCCCCTTGTAACTCCACAAGGCAGCATAATCCAAATCTTCTGAAGCCAAACGATTGCACTGTGATTGGAAAGACCTATATTTACACAATTATTTAACTAAAATCTAAACAGACGTTTTTGAAAACATTCACACTTGCTTGTTCACATGAATCTTCCCCACTTCTGTGTTTACACTAATATGCATAGGTCTACCTCACACAAACTGAAAGAACTCAGCTCAGTGACTTACTACCCGATTACTTATGACTTTCAAACAAAGAACATGTCAGACGACGTCGATATAGAATAGGAACAACAGTTCTTTGCCCAGCCTTATTTATTTTAATCAGAATACACAGACGAGGAACTCGGACAGATGTATGAAGCAGCGGCAATAGCAGCTCAGCCAGATTAAACATCTGGCCCTGTCCGGACAGCATTAGTATTAGTCTGGTAGTTTTTAACTGCGCGATTCAGTCATTTAAATATTGTTCCCTATCAACTCCATTTGTGATTATTACAGAGTGTATACTGTGTATATCACATCCTCTGTCAATAGAACCGTCCGTATGTATGTCATTTATACATTTCAAATAGCCCTTTTTGTGCAATAGACACATTCTGAAATCTGATGGGAATAATACACCCCCTCAGTAATTTATGGGAGTGATAAAATAATACATGTACCTCGTCCGGAGAGTCTTGGTGCGCACAAGCGTGAACGTTTTCAAAAACAGTAGTGTAAATATTGGTATTTTCCACTCATTGGGATCGTTTGGCTTCAGAAGACTTTGGATTATGCTGCAAGAGCTTTATGGAGTAATTTTATGGTCATTTTTCCCCTGTTTGGAACTCTAAACATCTGACTTCAGTTGTTTTGAAGAATGCTGCTATGATTTGCGCTAGAAACCTCCCTGTGTGTTATGTGAACAAAGAAACTTCACCTGCATTTCAACTGACATTAGGGTGAGTAAATTGTTTGGTAAACTCATTCAACAACCAAATAAAAGCAAATATCACACTCAAGTAAAGCAAGAAGGTACCACAAGATAAGACATAAGGATAGGAGTTAAAAACAATATCATACAAAAATAGACATGGTTAGCCGTAACCTAAGATCCTCTGACCGTTTAAAGGATAAGTTCGCTATTTGGGACCATAGACCTTATTTGCAGACTTTCTACCATGCAACTGACAGAGACCATAATTTCACTGATCAGTTCAGTATTGAGATTTCTACAGTTTTCCTGCAGGCTCTTACAGGGCTACAATAGAAGAATATTGGGCAATCGTAAGTGCTTTGGAAAAACTACGATAATGTGCTTTTCCGAGACGGGAAGCTCAAGTGTGTGTTCTTACAGGTCTCAGTATGCTCTCCTGTGAAATGTATTTCAATCGGAACATTTTTACATGCTTGGAATGGCTTGGACATATGTATTGTATTCCTGGCTTGTTTTCTCTGCTCCGCTGAGGAATATGTGTCGGGAGAGGGGAGCAGGAAGTGACGGCTGTTTACAAAACTATCTAGGTGAGCAGCCTACGTTTGTTTACCTGCAGCAATGTAGGCTACCATTAGGACAAATGTCTTGGACAATGGATTCTTATAACAATTACGAAGATGAAGAATTACTTTGACTCTGACCGCACTGGTTAAAGGTTTGAGCCAGAATACACTGACATGGAACTCCAAGAGATGGGTGAGAAGAGGGCAAGAGGAGAGAGAGAAGCTGAAGAAGGAGCACAGCCATCTGAAGTTGCACCCGAGGCGAGACAAGAATTTCGGGGGACTTTTTATGTTCTTGCAAGAGGTGTAAGCTGATGCCTAGACAGGAGGAAAGTTTGCGATGTAGGGAGTGGGATCTGTTGCTACAGAATGGCATTGAAAACCTGGATGGATCCGTGGATGACACTGGATCGTCTCCAACGTGCTCAACCGATGCTATGGACTTTAAATTGGAGGATGAGGCCCAGGCCGGAGGGACCAAACGGACAACTCTCAATTCTGTAAATAATCCTTTCCATTAGGATAATCATACCTGCAAATTCATAAGAAGCAAAAAAGGTGACAATCCCGCGAACCCCAAACCCTCTAACCCGTGAAGATGTTTTTTTTCAATATCTTAAAATTGAGCAGTCTGGTGCACTATGAGAAGAAAATTTGGGGAAAAGACATTTACTTTAGGCAAAAGAAACAAAAACATTTATTGACACCAGTGTTTCAGCTCTAGTGGGGTTGACCAACAAGTCGTGGCTGGTGAGCCAAAACGTTTATTTAATTTCACCATCACGGGTGTGAAGGTAAACGGCAGCGAACGTTCACCAAGAGTAGCGAAACCATCGCCTAGATTTAAAAAAGTGATTTGATTTTCATCAGTAAAACCCTGTGACTGTATGTCTTAATTCCATTACGGCATTCTAGCACACACTTTTATCCAATACATATCATAATATACACATACCTGCATCCAATTCCGTACACCAGGCGACCACGTAGGACGAAAAACTCACTGTAAATTAGCAATATCCGGTAATCCTGTACCGTTTTTATTGAAGTTTCTCATAAATTAACCATGCTCCAGCTGTCTTTCATTAAGTGTAACATCGTTTTTACTTTAACTTGCAATTGATTTGCTTCCAGGCCCTGCAAATGGAAGATAGCGCACGTCGTTTTGAGCTCCAAAAACAACTTTCATTCCGGGCCTACTGCCATTCAATCTCTGCCCTGGCCAGAGCTCTGGCCTCCGTACGTGCAGTACGGTCCTCCGCCTCCTCGATGACACCTGTCATCTCCTGCGCCGTGAGCAGACGGGCCTTGGTGGTGTTCCTCCTGACCTTACCAGTGTTGCGGGCAAAGTTCATTTCAGCCAGGAGGTGGGCCAGGTCTGCAGTTACAAGGGGATGGCTG
>OMOT01025366.1:0-14219 GCA_900312575.1 Acanthochaenus luetkenii | reverse complement strand
CTCTCTTTACCGCACTGTTGTGACGAAAAGAGAGCTGAGCCAAAAGGCAAAGCTCTCGATCTATCGGTCCATCTTTGTCCCTACTCTCACCTATGGCCATGAAGGGTGGGTCATGACCGAAAGAACGAGATCGCGGATGCAAGCGGCCGAGATGAGTTTTCTCAGGAGGGTGGCTGGCATCTCCCTTAGGGATAAGGTGAGAAGCTCAGTCATCCGTGAGGGACTCGGAGTTGAGCCGCTGCTCCTTTGCGTCGAAAGGAGCCAGTTGAGGTGGTTCGGGCATCTTGTAAGGATGCCACCTGATCGCCTCCCTAGACCGAGGACTAGGTGGAGGGATTATATCTCCACGCTGGCCTGGGAACGCCTTGGGATCCCCCAGTCAGAGCTGGTTAATGTGGCCAGGGAGAGGGAAGTTTGGGGGCCCTTGCTGGAGCTGCTACCTCCGCGACCCGACTTCGGATAAGCGGTTGATGATGATGATGATGATGATGGTGCAGTTGCCGTACCAGGTTGAGATGCAGGTGGTGAGGATGCTCTCAATGGTACAGTGGTAGGAGTTCACCAACATCTGAGAGGATAGGCAGACTTTAGCCAGTTTCCTAAAGAAGAGGAGGTGCTTTCTTGACCAGGGTTGAGGTGTTGTTGCTCCAGAAGAGGTGTTCAGAGATGTGAACTCCCAGGAACTTAAATCTGGTAACACGCTCAATCTCCTCCCCATTGATATGGATGGGGGTGTGAGTGCCTTTTTGTTCCTTCTGAAGTCCACGATGATCTCCTTGGTCTTCTAGGTGTTGATGCCAGGTTGTTGTTGGCACACCACTCTTCTAGGTGCTGGACCTCTTCCCTGTATGCCGTCTTGTCGTTGTTGCTGACGAGCCCAACCACGTGTTATCTGCAAACTTGACAATGGTGTTTTAGCCATGGACAGGATTGCAGTTGTGAGTGAAGAGGGAGTAGAGGGGACTCAGCACGCAGCGCTACAGGAGACCAATGTTCAGGATGAGAGTCGAGGATTCGTGCTTGTCCAGTCTGACGTGCTGGGGTCTGTTGGTCAGAAAGTTCAGTATCCAATTACAGAGAGAGGGGTCGATGCCAAGGTCATCGAGTTTGGTGATCAGTTTGGAGGGGATGATGGTATTGAATGCCGAGCTGAAGTAAATGAACCGGAGTCTCATGTAGGTGTTGCTCTGGTGCAGATGGTAGAGGGCAGGGTGTAGTGCTGCGGCGATGGCATCATCCGTACTGGGAGGCATGATTTAATGATTTGGATGCGACTCTCCAGTCCAATCCAAACGGGCCTATGGACACAGTCAACCCCAAATTCACCCAAAGTATGTATTTTTCAACACATTGACGCCCACTCTGTACGAAGATTTTCAGTTTATCCACGACCTGACAACTTTCACGATTTATTTTGCACTTGACAGGCAGCTGGCCGACAAAGAGTAAAAAAGGAAGTGCTAAAGCAACGGCCAAGGTAGCATCAAAACTGTATAAGAAAGGCTTGATTTTAGATAATTTTCATTTATATCCTTTTACCAACATGTCTTATTGCAGAGCCAGCCATCTATGTGTTGAAAAACACATACTGTGGGTGCTTTTGGATAGATTTTTGGAAAGACCATTAGCCCGTTAAGACTGCAATGAAGAGCCGCACACCAAGGCAAGCAAGATGTTAGTAGCTCTATAGTGAAGCAATTGATGAGATTTTGGTCAGAATCAATTGGTATGATGGGAAAAGATGGGAAACTAAGGTCCAGGTTGAAAATGGCGTTATGCTTTAAAGCTTAAGCTCACTTTTATGGTCATGATTCTACGAGGCATCGTGACAAAATAAATAAAAGCACCACACAAACACTGCAAATGGCAGTGAATAAATAAATAAGCACTAAACTCAGTCACGTGGATATAGAGCCATAGTGGAATAGAATGGACACATTCTGTAGATAAACATGTTAATATCCATAACTACAAAATATAATATGGGCCTACATAATATAGATAGGACCTATCAAGATCCACAAGTAGAGCCTACTTATGTATATAAAAAAAGAGATAATTATTCTTCAATCTTCAGTTTTCTTCTGTCTTGTCTGCCCGTCTGTATTTGTCTGAAGAGCTGATCTTTCCCAGCAGTTTCCGATTGCTCATCAAATGAGCATTAATGTCTTTGCAAGAGTGCTATACAAAAAATATCTAATAAAGAGAAAAGGAGCCAACTAGATCTAACTGAGCAACAATCATTGGAATTACAGAATAGTATAATACAAACTGGTAACTGTGCGTAACGCCAGCGCGGAGCCTTATACAAAATGTTACATAGTTGACGCGTAACGTTACACTTATGCAACGAAAAACAATATTTAAATGTTACATTTTCGGGGGAAATGGTCGGTGGAACAAGCAACGCAAAAACCCGGACATTTTAAGGAATTCGTTAAAAATAGACAGACGGACAGATGTTGTAGGACCCAGAAAGAAGACATGTCCAGGTAAAAGAGGACATGTCCAGGTAAAAGAGAACATGTCCGGGTAAAAGAGGACATGTCCAGGTAAAAGAGGACGTTTGGTCACCTAGTATTAATAGTCCATGTACCGTCTTGTTCTCTGTTATTTTCTTATTGTTGGTTATAATTTCATAGTCCATATTGGTTCTCTGTTGTTATTTTCTTATTGTTGGTTTTATATTTTTTCCCCTTGCTTAGAATACTTTCCACTGCTCATCTTACTGGTATGACGCTGCATGTGATGAATAAAACCTGTTTTACACACGTTACTATGTTTTCATGCCCTCATAAGGAGCTGGCGAGGCGTTTCTGTATGTAAATTCAAGTTCACGAGAACGCACTTTCAGGTTAAGAATCAGTGGCATTCCTCTTTGGAGGATCTCAGCTGAGAACAGTTTGGAGGGTTAAGAACACATTTCCACATGTTCATGAATCCAGCAGAGCGGTTTCTTAGATTTGTTCTTAAGAAGTTCTTAGGAAGATTGTTAAGAAGACACTTAGGAAAATGTTCCAGAATGAGGTCCACTGTGTCTAATAAATGCTCTTGAAGTTCCCGTTGACTGAATTTGGCTGGGAATTGTTATTGTTGAGTTGAGAATGAGGGAGACAGAGCACAGATGCTCCAAAGCTTGTTAACAATGTTGAAATTGAAAACGAAGGCACACAGAGCTACACCTGGGTGGTGTGTGATGTCCCAGCAGCACGTATTGCCATCTAAGCTATTCTAGGATTTACATGACTGATTTCTGATAGTCTACCATAATTAAAATAGGTGTCCAACTGATGCACATGGATTGAATGGTTGTTGTCATAAACTGTGGCACACCCTGTTCAGACAGTCAGGATAGCACTTATCTGCCACAGTGGGGAAAAAACAACAAATTAAACTACTAACGAGATACAAACGAGTCTCAGGATCCTCTTCACTTTGTTAACATGTCGCACACAAAATGGTCCCTTATGTTTTTGCCTTGGGGGGAGACAACAACACCAATTCCCAAAATGATATCGGACCCCCACTGCAATAATCTTTCGACCAGCTGAGCCTTGTGCAACTCTTTTGTATGTCTACAATATCCGTTAGGCTGAGAGAACCTCTTGCACACATTATATTGACTTTGAATGGAATGAAGAGCATAGATAGAGCAATTTAAATGCTTTCCATTTCAATATATAACGTCATCCTCCATGTCCTTGCCTTAAGCCATGCACATGTTTTACAGTCTTGAAAATTACATCTTCCATTTTTCTAGACCAATGAGTACATGGAAAAGTAGTATCAAGACAGTCAGCCCTGCCTCTACCTATACACAGAGTATGTGCTGTGCATATGGTTGCTGTTGACCTTGGCTCCAGCCGTTGGAAGCGCTTGTGTTGACATTTCCCCCCCTCTGAATCGTTTGTTTGTTTCCGGTTCGTGAGGGCTGGTGTCTGCTCAACTCTATGAAGCTGGCTGTACCTAACATTCGCTCTCTTTCCCTCTGCAGGTACCTATTTGGTTGGCATATGGTTTTGCTTATATTGATTACAACCATACAACACCCCTGCACCATACTTATCACCCAGCCATGCACAACACACCACTGATTTCACTGGCTACCACATCCCATTTATCCTTTTGGTAAGTTATGTTAGTGGTTTTGTTTAATAAATCTTATTTTGCCATTTAACATCCTTTTTTGTCACACACCTGATCCAGTCTTTGACAAAATATATTTCGATATATTTTGATATGTAGTTGAGCTTAGTGTAATGTACAACTTTGGCTCAGCATGGGTAGTGCTTAGTATGTTTGGTCTCCTTAGTAATTCATGGTAAGTTATTGGGGAATGACAGTACATTGCAAATTTGATTAAACTGTTGAAGGTAATAGTGGTAGTACCATGTGGGAGGCTACTATTTGTTTGGCAATTTGGTAAGTGCTATACTTTGGGGAGAATCACACATGGGTTTCCCCTTTTTTATTTGGAAGCGATCATTCCAATTGTAGTTCCTTCTAAATTCCGAAAGTCAGTCTAGCAGACATTACATGACAATGTGGCTGAACATCTGGGGGAAAACATATGATCGTATTTTGCATGATTTCTTTTGGCCCCGTTTAAAGTGGGATGTCTCCACTTACAGTACATTAGGACATGTCACACCTGTCACCTGACAGGGAAGCCAAATCATGGTTTAAAGTTGGCCAGCCTTTTGAACATTTGATTGTAGATCGTGTGGGTCCCCTGCCCCATTTGAAGTCTGGTAGCAACTACCTGTTGACTGTAATGTGTCAGACCACAAGTTATCCTGCAGCATTCCCACTCCGTACCATTACAGCTAAGTCTGTTGTTAAGTTCCTGTTGAGTTTCTCTCAATTTTTGGAATTCTCAGAGTGATTCAGAGTGATCAGGGATCTAATTTCACCTCTAGAATGTTCGCTCAAGTCTTGAAGCAGCTCAAAATAAAACACAATCAGGTCCCAGCATGTCATGCACAGAGCCAAGGGGCTCTGGATCGTTTTCATCAAACGTTGAAGTCGTTGATGCGGGCTTATAGTACTGAGTTGGACAGTGATTGGGAGGAAGTATTAACCTGGTTGCTGGTGATACGAGAGAGCACTGGATTTAGTCCTAATGACCTTGTCTTTGGCCACACTGTGCATGGTACATTAGCTGTTCTGCGGGATGAGTGGAAGACTGTGGAGCCACCACAGAACTTGAGCTATGCAAATGGTTTAGGTATAGGCTGTTTGCAGAGGGAAATGGCAAAAGAAAAGTTGGAAGTTCTGGCTCTGTTACCCATGGTTGGTTCACCCTTCCAGGCTAACTTTATGGACCCTTATACCGTTGTGCGTCAGTTCTCCGAGCTAAACTATTAAATTGCCACTCCTAATCATAGGAGGCCAACAAAGCTCTGTCACATTAATTTGTTGAATTCTTGTGCTTGAGCATCTGAATCTTGTGATTCAAAGGGTGAGGAGAAAATCTCTGAAACCCTGAGCAACTTGCATAAAATAGTGGGGCATTTGGATGACTCTTGACCATACTCTACACCATACTTATCACTCAGCCATGCACAACACACTCCGCATTTAATGTCCTGCGTAGTCTCACGTTTTTGTCACACACCTGAGCCAGTCTGTGACCACACACACACACACACACACACATAATGAAAGTATAACACCTTGCAATGACAGAACATTTTCATATGACAAACGTTTGTATCTTACGATGCATGTTGCTGCTTTTGACTCAGTGGGACTTTTAGCATTCCTGGCCTTCAACAATCCTACAATAAATCTGGCTTGTATTCATTTGTGGCTACTCTAAGCAATTGTTTCACATGTGTCAGTAAGAACAGATCGATACTTCGATTTCACATGTTTCAGGGTAGAAAACAGACTCGCAAACATAAGTGGAAAAAGTCAGAAAGCTCAACGTTTTCATTTCCAAGGTATATGATTGGTTCGCAAAACTGGGGCTGTTGTGGAGGGCCGAACCACCAATAGGCTGAACATAATTCCGCTCAATATTAATTGTATTGCTTCATAAAAAGCAGTAAATTATGTTTTTGATTAGCTGCTATTGGAGAGTACATGTTACAATAAGGCTATGAAAATGTGGAGTAGGTCAAATATAGCAATCTAGGGGCCCGCTAGATAGATGTTTAACACCAGACCTACAGAGCGGCAAATAATTTACAAATTAACAAATAAACGAATAAAAAGCAAACGAGCAAAACCAAGACCCAAGTTTAGAAAAGTCATCTGTTTTCAGATGTTACTGCCAAGAGCTGAGGACCTCCAACATGGCTGCTAGAGGGCGCATCACATCACCAGTACAGTATTTTACTTCAATTGTGTTTTTTCAAAAACAACCATGGTGTTACATATGTGTTTTATTGTATATTGCAGTGGTAGATCGGGTTCGCAAATGGTGGGCTCATAACCATGAAATGAAAAGGGGTTGTGTGTGTTTTAGCAAGGGAGGGGGGTTGCAAATCCAATTCTGCTTAGGGCCCTCATTAGACCTGGGGCAGCCCTGAGTACAATATATCTCACTGCTATCTTGCATGAAAATATGATTTGTCTGGGGCAGAAAGGAATTCTTATCAGGAGGATGTGAAACTCAGCTGCCAATCATGTCCCACTACACTTTTAATTAAAGGAGAAGTTGAGATGGTGTGCGATGGCACCTTGCCCCATGGGGAGCTAGACCATTTCATATTTCATTTTATAGCTGGTTGTATTTTGCAAAGAACCTTGACCTGGCACCTCTACCGGTGCTGATCATAGACAGCAGTCATTTGAGGAGAAAATTGAATTTTTATTCTGTTACACGACTGTGAAGGAAGCACTGGCAATAATGGGGGAGTGCCATGACCAAACACTTTGAAAGCTATTGTTCCATGACAGCTTACACATTTTGTGTTGTGTGTATGTGTCTGTGTGTGTTCCTGCATGTTTGAATGCATGCACACGTTTGCGTGTGGTGTGCATACTTGTGTATTTTGTGCTCATGTGTCTTCATGTTTTCACAAGTGCAGAGTATGCACGCCTACCCACAGTGCTTGGTATCATAATTTGAATAGAATGTGCAGTCAACTGTTGCTTTCTGTAATCTCACCGAACGACTCAGACCACTAGTCAAGAGGCAAATTGGCCGGAACAGCTGGAATCAAGCTGTAAAATGGCTAACTAGAGGGTGAAAAATCTCTCTGAAGAGAGTATCTCAGAGAAACATTGTGAACCATTTAAACCAGCTCAAAGCAGTGGGAGACTACAGCTTCGATACTCAACATGGTATAGTTCTGCGCAATATGGTAAGCAGCGATAAAAATGAAGAACATCATGCAACACCCTGCTTTAGACTGCAGAGTCTGAATATTTCGGAATACTTGGAATAGTGGATAGTGTTTGGCAGTTTCAACATGAGCATTACTTTTCCACGTCTATGGAAGCCACAAAATATTAGTCCACACTGAGGAGAGGATCATGGATCAGGTTGTTAATAGTTGAGTCCAGGACCTGAATTCCGTGACCATTCTCTGGCTAAGATGTTTGGACGATTGATTTGACTTCAATATCAAAAAACATTTGCCCCCATGTCCCTCCCAAAAATCCCGTCAGGGCCAAATCCAAGATGGCTGCTGGTGCCATCTTGAAAAATTTACTTTTGAACCAGACCACCTAGAATCATTTATGAAGATACTTTTTCAGGGGTAAGTGGATCATGAGGATTCAGATTCTGACATCAGTTTGATGTTATTACATAATTTTGACCCAGAAATCTAAGATGGCCACCATCAGCTAGAGCAAAAACCTTTTGAATGGGAGCACCTAGGATCATGAATGAACACATTATTTCAGCTAAATCGATGTGCTGCTGCAATTTATGAAGGTGACAGATTTATTTAAGGTCAAGGTCACGTGGTAAGGTCAAGATCATTCAAAGGTCATCTTCGAGGTCACCCAACAAGTATAAAGGGAGTGAGAACCCTGCAGCCGGACATGATGAATAATGGTTCTAGTAGTGATCTCCTAATGGGATTAGGGCCATATCGGCTGGAGTTTTATGAGGGTACAAACCTCTTCTTTAGGACAATGAAGGTCTGATTGGTTGACAAACTCCCACACATGCACAATGTCACTCGCCGTTAGACTCAGACTATCTTCTTCGACGACATCAGAAAAGTTATCTTTGAGCTAAGGTCTCTGCAGAGCCTCCTCCCGAGACTACAGCTGTTTCATTTCTCGGTATGGCTTCCCAACATCTGGGGTTAAGTCATCCGGCATCAAAGACATCCTGACTCGGCAGCTATGCCATATACAGTAGGACCATTGAAGAATAATAATAATAATAATGTATCCTTTATTGTCACACACATGCACAGAGCACCGCACACACTTAGTGAAATTATTCTCTGCATTTAACCCATCACGAATCCCCCCGGATACACACAAGTAATTGCACAACACACACATGCTAGGGGGGCCGGAGCAGAGGGCTGCCATTATGGCGCCCGGGGAGCAGGTGTCTTTGGGGTTAGGTGTCTTGCTCAAGGACACTACGACAGATTTATCCCCGGGAGGAGCTGGACTCAAACCGCCAACCTTGCGGTTGCGGGACGGGAGCTCTACCTCCTGAGCTACTGCCGCCCCCAAAGAAGAAGATAGTCTGAGCCTCACGGCGAGTGACATTGTGCATGCGTTGGAGTTTGTCAACTTCACTCATTTTCTGGTAACTACGCACATATTTCAACCAACATTTGAGGTGACATCTGATCTGAAGCGTGTAGGGCTGATCAGCTGCAGAATCGATCAGACAGTTCATTCTGTCTTGCATTCTCTGATCTTCTAGGGCCACCGTGTGGCTCTTGAACACTGCCCATGCGTGGTTGTATGAAATCAGGACCAACTTTGATTCTGGGTGCTTGGCTGACTCCGTCTCACAGCTCCAGACACATTTTGTTTTATCATGCATCAGCCCTAGACTCAATCGTAGCCTCTAAACCTTCACGCTTGAAAACCCACGCATGTCACTCAATTGAATCAGTTCTGTACAGAGGAGTGGGCAAAAGTTTGTCCATGGTGCTGTGAGAGACTGATCCATCCAGGAGGTGTTTGGGTGCAGCTAACCAGTTATTGAGTCAAGTGGGCGACTGTTTTTTTTACACAACTGCATTGGGTGTTGCACAACATTCTTTAATAAAAATAAATAAATACAATGTTATCAACATTTGTTAGTTCACACAGGGTCCCTATTAATTAATAATTGGTCTTGGTTGAAGTTCTATTAACATTCAGTGTAAAAACGATGCAAAAATGCAGAAACTCACTGTTCTGTATGTATTTCTATTTAGGTTTATGCTGTATAGTGAGGATTACATTTATGAATCAAAAGAGATGTATTCACACAGAAAAATAAGTAAGAGCCCCAGCCTCCAAATTCAGCTCTTCTCCTGTCACTGTGAATTACAGATAATTTAGCATTTACTTAATGTGCAGTAATGTCAAACTTTTCACATTGAGAAAACGTTTGACATCAACTCAGTATTTTAATGCTGTGGGGGTGTCATACAATATACCATTGTCATCTTGACTGCCTGTAAGACAACATACAAAACCATGTTTGGCACCGGCGGATGTCGACGGTGTATGGGGGTATTATTGTCCTATACATAAATACAGTAGTGTGAAAATTATACAAATAAAATACGATCCACAAGTATATAATATGAATGTTACACAAATAAAATAAGATCCACAAGTATATAATATGAATGTTACACAAATAAAATAGGACCCACAGATATGTTTTGTTTCTTACAAAATGATTGCTTGACAAATATATTTATGCACTCACAAACAAATATCTCCTGAACATTACACAAATAGAAAAAGATCCACAAATATCTTACAAACAAAATAATTGGTTCACAAATATGTTTTTTGCATCAAAGCATCACGTGTGGTATGAAAAAATCCACAAGCTACAGGTGATGCTTATATGCAAAAAAGATATGTAT
The DNA here is from genome assembly GCA_900312575.1 of Acanthochaenus luetkenii. Lineage (NCBI taxonomy): Eukaryota > Metazoa > Chordata > Actinopteri > Beryciformes > Stephanoberycidae > Acanthochaenus > Acanthochaenus luetkenii. The sequence continues at coordinate 4,200 of OMOT01025366.1, read as the reverse complement.
AAACCAATTATTTTGTTATTTTAATTGTGCAACATTCATATTATTTATTTGTGGATCTTATTTTATTTGTGTAATGTTCACACTATTTATATATTTATTTAATAGTACCCCCACAGTGGAGAGCCATGCTGGGGCCTTGCCACAGCATCGGGCTCTGCTGCTCTGTGATGGGATTAATTGATAATGGTAATATGGTCCAAGCACCCCCTCTCCCACCTCCACCAATGAATAAGTAGTCCTGTACCAGAAAATGGAAAGCTGACACACTGAGCCAACACATTCAGTGTGAAATAGTGTGTTTACATTTAAACGCTCCCAATTTACTGCTTAAGAGCAACCGTTATCAATTCCATTGAGGCTAAGATAATTGACTGAGAATGTGATTTTCTTAGTCCAAACATGATTATGGTGTGGCTTAGTGGGTGTCTGAAAATGCTGATTTGTTGCAGGTCGTTGAGGCTGGAATTCAATCAAACTGGTACTATTGATAAAGCTTATTGCTCCCATAAAATTGTGTTCCAATAGCTATTCACAGTGTGTTTTCTTTAATTTCAACAAATAGATATAGGTGAAATATAACATCAACACAATTAGTACTCATCAATTACATTTAATTACATGTTTTTCTTCAGCAACAGAATTCACATTTTTCAAAGCCAGGCTATATGATTTGATTAAATATGCATCAATACAAACTACATTTGTATTCAATTAATGCCAAATGAAATAGTGATAATATAGTTGTGATATGATTACAGTGTATGAATTTGACACTGGGCAAGTCCTTGTCACAACACTCATTGATTGAAAATTTGATTGAAAACCATTGCTATTGATTTAAATTCCCACATCTCTGTCCATCATCATTATGTGCTTGTCTGAGGGAACTGGTAGCAGCTGCCATTGAAGCCTGTGGTAAGATGTCTCAGGTGGCAGCTGCTACCATAAGGGCAGAAGCAGGTGTCGAGGAGTCTTTGACATTGACTTAGAGGAAAGTGCATATTAATCAGTGTGAGAGAGTTCAGCCTGACTTTCACACTTTCACACTAGACTGAAATTGTTACTCTCTTTTCTAAAGGGTAATTTATACTTCTGCGTTGAAACTACGACAGCAGAGGCGCCCGCCATAACTTACCTGCCTCTCTCCAGTCGTAGGGCGACGCAAGCCTGCAAAAACGGTGATTGGCCTGCTACGCATTTCCTCCTAACAGTATCCGGTTAATGTCCGCCGATAGTTAAAGGATAAGTTAGGTATTTTGGACCTTAGACCCTATTTGCGGACTTTCTACCATGCAACTGACACGTAGAGACCATCATTTCACTGATCGTTTCAGTATTGAGTTTGCTGCAGTTTTCCTGCATGCTCTTACCGGGCTATTGGGCAATCTTAAATTGTTTGTAAAAACTACAATAAATGTGCTCAGCATGTATTCTTACAGGTTTCAGTATGCTCTCTTGTGAAATGTATCGCAAGCCGAACATTTTAAAATGCTTGGCATGGCTTGGAGATTTGTATTCCCCTAATTTGTTTTCTCTGCTCCGTGGAGGAATATGTGTCGGGTGCGGGGGAGCGTGAAGTGCCGGCTGTTTACGAAACTATGTAGGTGAGCAGCCTGCGTTTGTTTACCTGCAGCAATGTAGGCTACTATTAGCACAAATAACTTGGACGATGGTTTCTTATAATGATTATGAAAACAAACCATTATACTTTCACTTTGATAGCACTGGCTACTGGTTTGAGCCAGAATACACAGACACGGAACTCGGACACGGATGAGAAGAGAGCAAGAGAAGAGAGAGAGGCCGAAGAACTCATGTGAAGTTGCGGCCGAGGTTAGACTTTTGGTGTTCTTGCAAGAAGTGCAAGCAGATGCCCATAGAAGAGTAGAGTTTGTGTTGTAGGGAGTAGGATCTGTTGCTACAGAATACTATTGAAAACCTGGATGTATCCGTGGATGACACTGGATCATCTCCAGCGTGCGCAACCGACTCCATGGACTTTCAAGCTCTAAAAGAACTGGCAATTTTAATGTTTTGAGACGATAACAATTGAATGGCTCAGTTTTTTGTGTTTGCCTGTTCTCAAACTTTGTCCCTGCTGGCCACCGTAGACGCTTTCTGAGTGTGAGTCAATCAAAACAATGGCTCTGTATTAAACAGTTTCCCAATTGGCTGCCTGTTAACATTGGAGCATCCACATTTCTACAAAATGTGACATATTTCTATGAAAAATTACTTTTTAAAATAGTTCTTGGCTGGCACATTTTTGGAGTTTACCAGCCGTTGGCAGGTGAGTGACCAAACTTTTTTTTTCTTCTGGGTGTGGAAAGGTTCAATATTGTGTTAAATAAGCCAGTAAAATAGATAGGCTCATGGTGTCATCAGCAAAGCTTTTAGGTTGTATTTTCTGTTATAGTGCAGAAGGTACTCACACTCTGCCGTACCTCAGCTGTAATACTGTGCAATCACAGCGACAGAGGCATCAGTGAATGGCTTCTAATCATGTCTAATGTTCCATGTAAGAGTCTACCCTGTCTCTGTACTTCCTCATCACAGCGACCATGCTATGTCAGTGTGTGTGTGTGTGTAAGTGTGTCTTTTGAAGGCAGGGGTTGACAGCAACACATTTGGCTTCTCAGAGGACCATAGAACTGCGACTCAGACTTGGAGTGCTCAGACGTCTCTTCATAGCTAGCTCTCTTGGCGCATGACCTTATTCCCTGTGACATTTTCAGCCATTAATCTGCAGACGTATAGTGATGGAGTACCTCTCATGGGTTACATTGTGCTCGTGTCACACCTTTTTCTGGCTAGCACAGAGGTCATGCAACTCTTTGGTGGCGACACTGGGACGAAATGCACCTTTGATTCAATCAGCTCCAATAGGAGGTTGCTGCTGGGTTATTGACGTTTGTCCTGATCATAGCAGCACTGGCACACTTATTTTTCATGCCAATGGACATATTGGGTGGCATTTTCATGATATTGAACATTATAGCAGCATGGTTAAGATAAGTGAAGATACAACTTTATCGATCCCCATGTGGAAATTAGGTCATTGAAAGCGTTCAGGAGGGGGAAAAAGACAAATACAGTAAATGCCCAAACATTGATTGTAAAATAAGCAATAAAACAGAAAAACTATATAACAAATAAGCAATCAAATAGAATATAAACAATGAACGCTTCTGACAGTTTTAACATGTTAAGTGGACTGCATGGGTAGGAAATATGGGGAAAGTGTATGGTTTACTTTTATATGAGGTTTAATTTACAGTTGCTTGCAGTCATGTTTTCTTACTTAAATATGGTTTGCTAAATTTGAAACATATAGAAAAATGTCAGTATGTATACTTCCACCCAATGCATGCTGGGATAGGTTATTTTTATTTATTTATTTATATAGCCCTTTATCACAAGCATGTCTCAAAGGACCCAACTAGATCTACCTGAACAGCAATCAATGGAATTACAGAATAATGTAAGACAAACAGGGAAACAGAACAAAGCACAAGACACACAATATAAGGTTTTAGCAGGACATAGCATGCCGACCTATTCTACAAGGCACCACCAGCCTTAGACCCTCGAGGCATGCAAGGAAATACTTCTAGGAAAACCTTATTATCACCACCTTGGGTGGGCCAAGTCAAAGAGGAATCCCCCACCAGGACGGCTGAGCGTGTAATAGGTGCCTGTTATGTCTCGGGGGAAGGCAGACCCAAACGCAGGACACGGACAACGGGAGTGAAGTATGAGCAGAAGGTTTATTTGCAAGGAACAAGTAGAGGATTGTAGGAGTCCGGTCCAGGGTCCGGAGTGAGGCAGACTGGAGAGCAGTCCAGCGGAGGAGGTAGGTGAGCTGGGAGCGGCAGACGAAACTGCTGGCTGAGAGACGGCAGGATAGTGATCCTAAAGCACGAGAGGAAGGACAATGAATATCAGAGTATCTATCAAGAACCATACTGTGTTTTAGGAAGGCTGGAACGAGTACTACCACAGAGGTGAAGTAACGAACTGGCGATGAGTGGGTGAAGAGCCGGGGTTCATATACTGTGGCTGATGAGCTTGATGGCAGGTGTGTAGGCTGACGAGATGATTCCCTGCAGGTGAGCTGGAGACCAGGGCCACAGGAGGGAGCCACGCCCACACAGACCCACACAGACAACCAGAGAGACAAACAGATACAGGAACAAGGGG
>OMOT01025365.1:0-15100 GCA_900312575.1 Acanthochaenus luetkenii | reverse complement strand
GCTGTGTGTGATGTGGTGCGGTGAGGTGCAGTGGATTCATGAAGTGGTGGCACATGGGGGAGACCCACCCGCACCCAGACCGTCTTCATGAACCACCAAGGCCCAGACGTCACACTCTTACTGAAGCCTCCACTTATGGCTTATGACATGCTGAGGAAGCAGGCTTGCCTTTAATGGTGACAAAGTGAACTTTTCAATCTACCAGAGTGCACTTCGGCCAATCGGAGGTGTACTCTGCGTAACAGTTTTGTGCCTTTCTATAGGGGCTCAATCGGATTTCTTTGACGTACTGTAGCACCTTCACTGAAAAACTCAATCTGTCAAAGAAAGGCTGCCATTTTCCCTTCAAAATACGACGGTAGGTAATTTTGACAGATTTAAGCAGTTTGGTTTACGGTGCTTTGCTTAAAATGGCGAACAGTGTTTATAATGCACCGCGCTGACTCATTCGGAATTGTCAATAAAAAGCGACCTATTTTAAATGACAGTAGCTGTAAGGTGTAGTGTGGAGCCCAGTATACAATACAACTGGACGAGGTCTAGGGATATTCATTTAAGATGCCTCACGGAAAAATCATTGACAATTACCAACTCATTACTTCACAATATATCTCTTTCATTGGAATTAACTCGCGAATTCAGCTCCGTCTTTGCCAATTGAAGGCCCGACCTGTAATTACAGTGTAGCGCCCCCTGTTGAAAAATGGTCACCTCAGTACTGCCTTTGTTTACATTATGATTTACTGGATTGAAAACATATTTGGGGGGATATTTTGAAACATGGACTGACAGTATGCAACAGTCATGTGTTTTGAGACTGTAAAAGGCTGTAAACATATGCAAGTTCTTCTTTTGCATCTACAAGTAAAAATCATACATACATACTCATACAAGTACACATTCAAGTTAAACAGAAAATCTAGCTGGTCATATGAGAGAGATTTAAGAGTGAAGTTTACCCTGCTGGTAAAAAGAAGAAACGGCAAAGCAAATAGGATCCACAATCATCATCTCCCTATCCTCAATGAAGGAGTAGATAGAGGAAAACGAGGGGGAGGAGGTGAGGCAGAGAGTGGAAACATTAGGGTGAGACTGAAAAACGGGACAACAGCTCAACAGATGAGATTGCTATGTCTAATCCCCTTGGAGAGGAGCTTCGCTGAAACAACTTGGCGCAGGGTGGACGAGACAGGAGAAAAACTGGAGCATTGTACAGGCGTGGGGCATCTTTGGTCTTCTCTCTGAAGTGACTTTGACAGCTGGGGGGATTAAGGAGCTGTCCATCATACAAGATTAGACTATATACGCCCAGTCTTGTCTCTGGCTCCCTCGCTTAAATCAATCAAAACAGATTTTTACTACAGTTCATAGTACATGTGTACGTGATAGAGAAGGTTAGGTCGTGAGCCAGAGCAGAGAGAACAATACCCGCATAAGGGGGGAGAATGGCTCCAGAGGGGAGGAGGAGCCAGCTGCCAAGTGTTGCTGCTCGCTGCTGCAGTTTGCTGAAAGCTCCCATTTATGTTGTTCACGATGCCGCAGCTCTGCTTAGAGCCATGGACAGGCATAGTACATTTGATCCATGGGAACATTACTTTTAAAGGCCAGGAATTAAACTTGGACAATTTGCTATTTAGTTTATTGGGATCTTAAAGCAAAATTTCGTTCCTGGAGATAATTTTCACTTTTTAACACGCACTTACTGTATTTCCATAAGAATTCAGTAAACTGCTGACATCAGCTGCCAGAGAACCAGAGTCACTATCAACATTCAGGCCTATTTTCTAAAGTTACATTCCATTGCATAAAAAATGACATATAAAATGTGAAGTACTGTACTGCAACAAGGAACCTGATAACAGGAATTAGGCTGTAGTTCATAAATAAATTACAGAGCTTGCTAAGTAACAAGTGACTCCACTGGACAAGACCATTCTGGTGCATTGGATGTAAAATCACCCTGGATGCAGATACAAATGAAATGATAATCTATATTTGAGTTTGCATTGCTGCATTCCTAAAGGCAAGGTGGTTTGAAGACTAGGCTCTCAAAACATATACAAGTGAATGGAGGGTCAGAAAATAAGTCTCAATGCAGAGGCGACTATGAATTCCTGCGGCAGCTGATATTTGTAGTTAACTGCTTAGTCTACCTCATCAAAATGCAATATTGCAGTATCGCACAATGAATTATGAGGTCTATTAAAGAATAGCTTTAGTACACCCAATCAATGCAGCAACATTATCCATGGGCTGCTTCCGATTTTACAACCATCAGTTATCATTGTTTTATGTGCTGCAAATGTATAGTTACACTACCATTATTCCTGGTATTGGATACGCTAATGACAGCATGTCTAAACAAATTACTGAATCAATAGATTCAAATGACATACGTTTTACATACTGCCCTACACTTAAATAACCCCACAACACTTTTATTACAAAATTGCAGCTACAACGTCAAGTATTCTGTTTTCTTAGGGAGTATTTTAGAATATGCTAAATAGAATGAAAGCTAAGGCGCAAATAAGTAGAGCTTCCCCAACCACAAATCTGTCTCTAATCCAGAAAATTACACCCGTCACTAGAAAGTTAGATTTATTAAAACTACTTCCTGATCCGAGGAGAAAAAACCATCAATCTGCACTTAATTAACACGGCAACCTTTTTCCAATCCTGGAAATCACTTCCCTATCTGCCAGATTAGTTTAAGGACAAAAATACATATAGGAAATGACCAAAACAACTTTAAGGCTATGGCAGAAGAGGAAATACATATGCTAATCAAGGGAGAGAGAGAGAGAGAGAGAGAGAGAGAGAGAGAGAGAGAGAGAGGCAGAGGGGGTTAGGGAGAGTGAAGAGGGGATATTGCAATGGTCTATTAACCTTTTCCTACCCACAGCAGTCTCCATAGACATATTCCATGGCGTGTATTTCACATCAAGTGAGTCATTTCAACAGAGGGAACATCAGTTAGATAGCCCTTCACAAGGTGTGTTTCAACCCCTGCAAAATGTGATGTCCACATTCAGCGACAGCGCTAATGTAAAATGATGGTAATGTTAAAAGAACGCACCAACTTTTTGGGGAGATTGGCCCAACAAGGATTGTGAGCCACTGCATTAGCATACACTATGTTGAGAGACAGTGGGTGACTAGCATTTTCTCAAAAAGTAAAAATATTCGACCTTGTAGCAGCTCTAAAGCTAAATGGTAGGTAATCTTAAATTATATGATGCCAAGTATATGATGGCACACTGGTTTTGTGTAGGAGATTGGTAAAATGTATACAAAATATGATACAAAATAATGTAGCCTAGTGTTTTGAACTACAAGGGCCTACTTTCCCCGTTTCTATAAGGAAGTGAAGGTGGTGGGCGATGGGAGACTGTGTACAACTAAAAATCAGCAGTGGATGAATACATGGTTACTCACCTGAAATAGTTCCACAAATAAACCCTGATACATCAGCTATATTGAGTTAAAGATTTTGTATTCTAAACCAGACTGCATGATCTACCAGGGACACGTGGATGATTGTGGCGTTTATGTTCTCATCACTTAACCGATAAGGTGATCAATCGGCCGATCTCCCAAAAACGTGGCGCATTCCTTTAAAGTGAAGTAAGTTGTCTGCTAAGTACCTTTGATCGTGGCTGGACTCTTTCCTGTGGCAGTGGAGGGTAACCACTCGGTGGCCCTCGCTCCTCACGTCCTGGCTGACTATCCACTGGGTGGGGTTGCTGGGCCGAGCCCCCAGGAACGTCACCCCCTCTTTCAACTTCACCCTGCGGAGAAAGAGAGAGACAGACATGTTTAAGAGTGTTTATGACGCAGCATGGTTCCCTTTTTACGCATGTGGTTCTACCAAAAATATCCTTTATTCAGCGAGTCATTGAATGCATCCAACTGAGCCTTGCATCACAGACAGAAAGACAATTATATGTATTTTCTGTCAGTCTTGTTGGAGACGCACCATCCAGATGGCTCCAGATCTGTTTTCTTCAAACGATGTCCCAGCTGTTTTCTGCATTTTAGTCACACAATTTCCTTTCCTCAGAGGAGCATCATCTGTTTTGTACATGTGTGTTATACTGTGTTACACCAATCAATCAAATAATCAAATGCACACAGAAAACACACGCTACTTTATTCTGTTATTTGGCTACATGACAAATATATATATATATATATATCCTAAACAGACACGCCAAGCATTTACAGTCCATAAAGAATGTCCTTGAAGTGCTGATGCACTGTAATATACACAGAGAACATGAGATTTCATCGTCTTTGCTTGGATGGTAATTACTTTTCTTTCCAAGAGTAAACATTTCAAATTAGAAATCAAAACAATTATTTCTCTCAGACACATTGGGATTCACCACTGTGCTGTTGCAATAAGTGGGATGTAGCCATCCCATTATGGCGCTCCTCTCTCTCCTTTACCTCCCTCAGTAATAGATTCACTCTCTCCGAGTCTGAAATGGACATAATGAAAGGGTTTCTTTGATTGCGGCACAATGACAGTGTCAATGTCCTTGGCTCAGTGGACTACACAGGGGGACAAAATGTAAATGTCACTCAAAAATAACCCATATTGTACGGAGTGATTTTGTGTTGACATAAAATAGAGTTAGACTTGCGTTCCATAACATTACGTACGGTCAAAGGCCTGTGTGATTTTGTCTGAGGGGATTGAAGGGATGACTGAATTATAAGAGAAGGCCAAATCACCGTCCCAATGAAATCCATACCAGGTTGGCAGATGAAAACAAAGATAGGACTGTGAACTGGTAGTCGCACTTTGACATGCACTATGTGATTGCCTCTATGTATGCCGATGGATATATCTGCCCTCTCCAGTCAAGCCTATTCCTTTGATATCTTATTATGATGCAACACAGGGTATAGTCTGACTGAAAGGCAACATGGGTAATATGACAGATTGTGTGCTTCCCCTCTCAATAGGGATGGAGAGGAACATGACAGCAAAGGGTCCCTGAATACATATATGTGTGTAAACATTTTATTTGTGAGTTTGTAAGGTGCTTCTAAGATGATTTGATGTCTCTTTACCAGCTGCTTCCCTCTCTATGTGTGAGGACGGACGAAGGCCTATAGACGTTTATAGCTCGTAGAATTATGTCCCACCATCACACATTTAGTCTTAGACCTACAGGGGGGGAAGGAATATGAATAGGGGACTGTTACCGTCACGGTGTCAGCTGCCTTGTCATCTATCTCTCCATCCCAGTCCCCCTTCTCCTTGTCTTATATGTGTGTGCGTCTCATTTCAGGTGCTCCGTTTCCCAACCTGTTGCTGGTTCCCGCTGCGGTACTCATTACGCAGCTGTGTCATATAATCTCATCAACCACTGCCTACTTCAGAAAGCTCTTCCTCAGTCTATCTCGTCAGTTTGTTCATGTTGTCATAGCGTTCAGAGCACTTCTCTGCTCCTGTTGCCTAGTTCCTACTGTAGTTTGGACCTGCCGAGTAGTCTTTGCCTGCCCTGCTTGCCTGCGTCATCGCCTCATCAACCTTCAAGTGAACTCCTGTTAACTCTACACATGCCTCTGAGTGGCATCTGCTCGTGGGTCTCAGTCTGATAGCAACAGCTGCAGTAATGTAAATAAATGCTACGTCTGTTCTCTTGCTCAAGAAAGAGAGTATGCTTTAAAAAAAGGAGGAATATTCTACTGTAATGTACATGTATGACAGCAACCTGTTCTTATCGCTCTATGGAATATATTTTAAGTAAATATTCCCCCTTAAACACTTAAAAACAGCTATTGGCAATGTCTGTTGCCTTTCTGGGCCCACTTTGTTGTTTGGTGGTGTATTTTTCTTAGTCCCGCCGATAACTGGACACATGTAGACAATGTGACATACAACCGTTGACATATTTCCAACTCTGCTGCAATGCAGTTTGATAGCGCTATATAAAACATCAGTGCTAATCAGGTTTTGGTGTCAGTCCCTCAAAATCAAAGAGCAAGGGCTTCTTTCTAGACTCACCATTTTGCACCAATGTTCAGCAATCATACAGGGAGAAATCCATCATAGAAGAGGCAGAAATACCAATGTATCCACCGACAGTAGCCTCAATCAACCAAGCAATGCATCCACAAGAGGTTTTGAGTAAGGGGCGCGGCCGCAATATTACAAAAGCCCCCTGTGTTCACAAACTAATAAAGCTACAGTACATCTATATGCACAAACGACCCAATTGAAAACAAGTTCACGCCTGTTCTCTGGTGATTGTCAAAAGCCATTCTGGGAAATGCAGGAAATCACAAATTGATATCTAACCAGTGTAAGAATATCCAAGGGTGGCAGATCATGCAGGACCGTGCATATTCAACTTTCCTGATCAGGTACCAATGTGCCGAAGGTCCATGGCTCAAGTAAGAGCAAATGGAAGAGCTGAAGATGAGCTTCCCGGCAGCGACCAGTTACCATAACGCACAAAACTGCAACACAAACACGTGAAAAAGCTCATGGACAGTCTTCCTCTCTCCCAATGTGAACAGCAGGGTCTTGCTTCTGGTTTCTTTACACTTTATTGATCAGGATGTCTATCAGTGGTTTCCAATGCGGCTTTAGAATGTTCTATACACAGTTGAGTCTCACAGGAGTACAGGTCATTACCCTATAGACCATATTCATGCTTAAAGAGCAGTTGTTGGAGTGTGGCTGAAGGGCCTTTTATTGACTTAATGGTCAATATGGCCTTAACCAGTCAACCAAGGAGTCTCCTGCAGGTTAACCACCAGTCGTCCTGTATTACTGGCTATTAAGATTCCTGCCGTAACCTTCGCCTGAAAATATATGCCTTCAAATGATGCAACTCTTTTAAATGTATCCTACTAAACTACCCCCATACTTTAAATACTAACTAATGTTTAGCAAGGTCAATTTTCTGTAAAACTCATAACATCGTACAAAAATAGTGTCATGACAACAACACAAGCACTGCACAAAATGGTCCCAATGTCTGATTTATGCGTCGGGCAACTGTGCCTTTATGTTCTCTTAATCTCTCTGTTGTGTGCACATTTCCCTCAGCGAAAATCTATCACACTGTTTTATGAGGATCCAGGACCCAAATAAAGATTTAAGTAAAGGGCGTGTCAAATATGCCCAGACAACAATTGGGTAGAATTCCCCATCAAAGTTGGAGAAGCTGACGCTCCCCTGAAAATGGTGGCGGTAGGAGAACTATAAATATACCTGGGCTCTCCACAGTCGACAAATAGTCTCCTGTGAACTCATTGAGCTACAATCGAGACTGACTGTTGTATGCTTGGACTCCTCGGGGGCTCCCTCAATAAATAATGTTGAACGATGACGGGAGTCCCCAGACGTTGTTCCATGTCTTTCGGCCCGGGCTGCCTTCCGGTTCCCTCCCGGGCCTCCTTCACATCTGGCTCTGTCTGGCTGATCCTGGATCCCATTCCTCACAGGGGCGATGGCCTACTCCGACCATTTCTCGCCACTGTTGTGGCTGGTTGGTGGCTAATGGCAGTAGTGCCGGATAGTCTTGTAAAGCATCGCGCTTATCTACGAAGCTGTTGCCTTGTGGACCGTAACCGCTGCAACATCAGATCTCAGATTACACACACACACAAATAATAAATCAGGCGAAACACCCACACTCCAACCCCAAAGTGACAAATCAAAACAATATACCAGCAACATACAGCAAGACATGGAAAGTTTTGCAAACTAAAAAAAAAAAAAAAGAAGAAAAAAATGAATTCTCCTAACTTGGAGAACACCATAAATGTATGTTATGTGTGTATGTGTGTGTGTGTGTGTGGTCATTTCTCCTTAGAACACTGGTATTATTGATGGCTTTACCCCACCAACCCTCCCTCTCAGCTCTTAAGACGCCGTAGAGCAGCAGTCTGTGTCTTATGTGCGCATGTGAGTGCGTTTGTAATGAGAGATAGAGGGCCCTCTATTTTCTTTCCTTTTCAGATAGAGACAGATAGAAAGAAAGAAAAGGAAAAGAAGAGACAGAAAAAGAACAAGAGAAGGTCAGGGAAGAAGCAGAGTGACTGAATCAGTGTGTTTGCAGGCACAGAGCGTGACTGTGCACTCGGCAGCTACTTAAATCAATCTGTCGTGCTGCTCATCCCGACCATTCAACGGGAAAGCAAAGCAGATGCTTCAACACCACAGGCAACAAGAGACCAAAATAAGCACGGTTTTGTAGGAAGTAGGGCTAGATGTTTAAAGTCATCATAAAATGTTAATAGGAAAACAACAGCTCGAGCACATCGCGGGGAGTAATGCACTGAAACAGCACCTTGAATCCCTTTATGAACGCCCTGACACAAGAGCACGAGGCGGGACAGACTGCTGGCTGTCAGCAACACCTCAGCACGGTCATGTAAACGCACCATCTTCCAGGACGGTCGCTCCATCAACCCTGCATCAGCCTTTTTCTCTCAGCACGATAAGAAATCATTTACGATTCCCAACCTGCGCCCATGTCCAATATTTTCATTTATTATATACGCTGGTGTACTTGAGCATTTTACCTGCAGCGACAGGGCTGTGGCAGGAAGTGCCGCGGTCGACTCGGTCAAATGAGAGAGCCTCAAACAACGTGACGCACCAGGAACTTTTGTGCCCCTTTGCTCATGTGTTATGTCATTGACAGAGTCACTAAGTGTTGGCGACATCTTCTACCTAGCAGTAATTTCCCCTGCATGCCGGGGGAGACAACTCATTGGCTTTTCATCTCTGAATCACACGGCAGAGATTACAGAAGCCATAGAGATTACAGATGCCATGCCTATTGTTCTGCTGAGTGGCCATAAAAGAGGGGGTGTGGGGTTTGTATGGGTATCTCTTTGCCAATTACACCATCTTTTGTGTAGACACGGTGTGAGCTAAGAGAGGGAGCGTCTCAAATACCATATGATGAATTCATATGATTGCTATCATGGCATGCGGTTTTTGTGGGGTTCTCAGAGAATGTGTCCACCTAATTGGATTTCCACGACATTCAGGATCACAGCGAGAGCAGGAACACACAGAGATGGGAGCAGCAGTGAGAAATATGAGTGAAGTCAATAATACTCTGATGCGACTTTTGTAAGATATTGGGAGGATATTGTTCCGTCAGACAGAAGGGGTTTCAATCAAATTGGACTCAACAAACTCGTCAAGATTCCCTCATCCTTATTAATGGAAAATGATTGAATGCTGTTAGCGAGTAATTGTGCACTGTTTCTGATTTCCATAGAGGATTAGTCCAACAGCTCTTCTATCCGGTAAATTGCAGTATCATCCCTGGTTGGAGGATATTAAAGTGTCACTGTATTTGAGAGGAGCCGAGTTGGAGTGAGCAGGTAGTTGGGCTTAGAAAAGGCTGCTGGGATGTGTGTATTTCCACTGATTCCTGGGGGCAGGAAGGCAGCCGGAGGCTAATCTGTAGACGAACGTGTGTGTAAATATGCTTATCATTTATAGCACAACAGCAGCCCCTCTCAAAACACACGTGCACAAAAGCACATACAAATGTGCATGCACGCACATGCACTCATACACACACACACACAAACATACACGACTTTCGTGCACTCAAAACATAAACACACACACACACACACACAGGAGCAGGCCTCCGTTAAGCTGCGACAAGGAGATAATGTCACAACGTTGCCTGTAGCAAGAGAGATTTACCCTCACACTTATTTGTTTGTGTTTTTCCTCTCTTTCATTTCATTTCCACTTTTGAGGAAATGTGGGGAATAAATAGTTGTTCCCAGAGGAAATGGTTCGTAAATGGAAAGCTTCAGCTCCGCTGCTCACATGTTGATGTCTCATCTCTGGTTTCATGAAGTTCGTTGGTAAGAGTAAGAGTCAAAGCTCATCAGGTGATTTTAATCCACAGGGATGAAAATCCTTTGTTTCCTCAGAGGATTTCCTGGAGAACCACATTGTTTCAAATAAGTCTGCAATGGCAACTTTAGTGTTGTTCAGCGTATTGTATAATATAATATAAGTATAATACCGTGGCATTGTGGGATGTCAATTAACTACAATGATAAACTGTCTTCATATTGCTAAGATGATTTCTACAAACAAGAGGTATGAACATTCCATGTACATTGATATAATATAACACAATATTTCATTTAATAAAAATGGGTCCTTCCCGGGTGACACTTGATATTCAGCACGGCGTATGAAGGCCAAATTATACTTCTGTGTCAAAGCTACGCCGTAGCTACAGCATAGATGTCTACGGCGGTGCGAGCATTTATAGTCCTGCGTTGGTAGACCTGCGGTAGATGGCAATGTCATGCTTTGTTAGCACATACTGTACGTAGTAGTGTTTACATTCTCAGAAAGATGAGGTGTCCTACAAACTAATATATTTGCAAACCTGCTCAGTTAGAAACAAACCGAGAGGAGCTAAGCCTAGCATGGGCCAATCAGCCGCCAGTCATCAGAAGAGGCTGCCCTAGAAATGACAAATGTTACTACACTCTGGCATTCGCTAATTTCTCCTGTTTATCCTCTCTCCATAGCCTTATGAACGGGAGTCACAGTATAGGTACATGGAGAGCGTTGACACTTTCCACAGGACTAGCAGACTCTAGACCAGACCAGGCTGCAGGGTTGTATCGCCACACAGTGAGTCAGTAAGATAAGATAAGTGCTGGACACTCAACAGAGAGGCAAGATGCCCCTGGGCGCTCCGCAACTCAGCTTCCTCGCCCATAACTGCTTTGATGTCGATTAGCTGTCGGTCATCAAAGACTCGGAAGCAGGAGAAGGAGAGCTGCCTACCTCGCGCAGAGTGCAACACACTGAATGGGGGGAAAAGAACTACATAAAATAACAGCCTCAGAAGAAGAACGATTAGATGACACAGCAAGAAGTTCGACATCCTAGATAAAGACAAGACTCAAGAAATTATAATCTCCCACATGTCACCATCTCGTTACCAAATGCTCACACGTTGAAGATCAAAAAGAAATTCTTAAATTACTCTAAAGTGCCCTAAAATATTCAATTTGCCACCAGGTAAAACCCATTAAAGCCAGCCAGTGATGTCAATTGAATTAGGGTTGCTTCTTATAAAGCATGGATTCCCAGTTCCCAGTGGCTCGGCTGGTACCCTGCCTCCAACCACAAGGCAAATGGGATTGGAAGGAGACACCAGCCACTAATGTAACGCCAGAACTCTTCAAATTATGCAAAACCACAGAGAGCCACTAAGAGCTTATCATGGCGGAGAGACCGTGGGAGAAAGAGATGCAGCCTATTAAAAACTCTATTAGCTGTTGCAGCATTGTACCGTCACTCAGAGATGAATTGGCTGAACGATGACACAAGGCCTTATACTATGTGGTGCCATATAGGTTTTACATATATTCTGAGTCTGTAAAAGATTTGGTTACATTTGTAACGTTTGTTACAGATCTGTGTTTTGAGTTTCTGAGTCAGAACTTCCTCCTGATGCAATGCAATGCAATCAATAAATTTCTCTTCATTCTTCACGAACTGAAAAAAAGATGAGTGAGTCTTTAAAAATCACCACCTGTGGTGGCCAATTGTTTCCTAATGTCTTGACCCCTATAATCTGCCTCAGGTCTTCTGCAGGGTGAATTATCGCCAGAGCTGACGGTGCCCTTGGCCTGTGCACTGGACAATACATTAGTCAACCGTGATCGACAGGTGACAGAGCCTATGACAGGCCAGGTGACAAGGGATTGAGTAGGGCAGTGAAAGTGTGTCGTGTCCTTGTCCTGTTTATGTGGTCAGAGAGCAGAGGACAGCTGATAGACAGACCTGTCAGACCAGAAGCCCTACAGCTCTTAGTGTACACAAAGGCTCTCTTCTATCCCTCCAGGAGACCGACGTCTTTCTGGTTCCTCACTTTAAAACAAACACACACACACACACAGCAGTGCTAGGTGCAAGAGCTATTTGATCATAAAAGAAGGAGAACCTCCGTACCAATTCAAATCAGATTTATTGTCACGTCACAATTACAAATATGAGTGAAACTGAGTGCAAGACTACGCAACAATGCAGTGTTACACACGATACAATATAGTCTAATATATTGTACGGACGTGTTTGCGTGTGCACTTTGCACCTGCATGAACATCTGATCTTTAAGTCGAAGTCAGTCGCTTTGGACATGAGTCAACACTACTGCTTTGTTTGAACTGAATATATAATAATATATATAATAGCTCTTAAAAATGACAGCTGACACAAACTTTACTAAGAAATAAATCCTCACTAAAAACTGGTATTGCCAATGTACATTGCATTTCCGGGCCCTATTTATTGTTTGGTAGTGGATTGTTCTTATTCCTGTGGATAACTGGCCAAATGTAGATGATGTGACGTCACGTCCAGATATTTCCAGCAGCTACAATGGGGTTTAATCGCAGAATTTTCCATCTAAAACATCAACGGTAAACATCATGCTTTGGCGTCAATCCCTCAGAATCAAAGAGCGAGGGCTTCTTTCTAGAGCCGCCATATTGCACCAACATTAAACAATCATACAGGGAGAAATCCATCGTACAAGAGGCGGAAACATCAATTTATCAATGACAGGAGCCTCAATAGACCAGAACACGATGCAGAAACAAGACGTGTTACATTTTGACGAAAGGGCGCGACTCTCACTTTTTCTTGACAGGAACTCTCACTCTCTTGCTTGCTATGCTATTGATATCCCTACTGCTCTCTCCTTCAGGCACATTCTCGGGGGGTTGTCGAAAAGGCATTCTGGGAAACTTAGGAAATCACTTATAGTAGTAGAAGTAGATAAAGTAGTTTGAGAGAAAGTGGGTACACCAAAAAAGTAAAGTACAACATTTCATCACAGAATAACTTTGATTGATGATATGCAACAGTCAGAGTATCCAAGGGCAGATGTTCCCTATACTTTCAGGACTTCTATGTTTATCTACTTTTGAGCGCATGACCACACATACAATACAGCACATACCACATGCCTCATGAATTATTCAATGCCGTTACTGAGCCAACGGTGAAGACAAGGGTCTATGCACCATGTCTGACATGACAGAGGACAAGGACAGGTGGAGCTAAACAACGACAAGTAACCCCCCACCTCAAACATCCACAACCCCATCAACACACACACACACACACACACCTGCCTGTACATATTGCATGAGAGAACAAGCAACAAAGACACCAAACTACATTGCCAACACTTTCTGACATCATCATTACAGACAACTACACGCTGAACTCAGCCAGGCATCTCTCCTCTTGCTCATACATTTCCCATAGTCTACATCTCAGGGAGTTGCTCTTCCCTCATCAGTCTCCTGCCATATGCAGCGGAAACGGTTAATGTGTGCGAGAGTCATCAACGCTGGGTGTTAGTAAGTGGATGTCATGTTCTATGCGGAATGAGGATGTGCATTAATTGACACTTATTTCATGGCTAGTTCTTTCATTGACAGCAGCGTGTTAATAAAGAGGCTGATTTACAACCGGCTCAGTCTCTCCCTATGGCTGTGATGACAGGAGGACGGGGCTGAGGAGAAGGATGAAGGAAGGAAAGGAAGGGGGTGAGGAAAAGTGGTAAAATCGGGAGAGGATCCGATCTTCCTTTCCCATCTCTTCCTTCTCCTCCTCCTAATGTTTGATTTAATTCCGTCTCTTTCCTCCTCTCTTTATTTACCCCCTACTCGCTCATCTCCTTTCTTCCTCGCCTCTTTCTCTCCAACCTTCACCCGTCATCTTCAGCCGTCGTCTGTAAGCAACCATGAGCCAATCCATTGTAGGTAAACATGCAAGCACACGCACAAACACGCACCGTCCCCACTCACTGCTAAGTGCAAATCATTTGCAGTATGCTTCATTTCACCTTAGCTGAGGCTGTTTACTTGGCGTACACTGTGCGAGTTAATGAGATTGTGACAATTAATGGCACTTGTTTACAAAGTGAGTGTGATGTAGCAGCTGAAATCTCTGTGGTGAAATACTTTGCAGTGGCAGCAGCCTACTCCAAAAGATAGAGCATTAGTTAACCCTATTCTTACAGCTGTGCTAGACTGTGTGTGTGTGTGTGTGTGTGTGTGTGTGTACATGTGTGCATCCTGGATGTGAATACAGTGGCATGGATAAACATGCCTGATGAAGCCCCGTTTGGGAGAAATGTTAACAGGGTGACGTTAAATCACGGGACAGCAATATACTGGGCATTTCTTTAGGAACAGATGAGACCATCAGAAAATTTAAAATGAACAATCATGCCCCTGATGGCTTTTAGCATGTTTCCATATTGATAATCCATTTCTATTCACCCTCTACACCTAAGACTTCCGCTTCAACACCAAAACATGCCACCTACATAAGTTCTCTGATGACTCCTCCATTGTCAGCTGCATTATGGAGGACAATGAGGAGGAACACAGAGACCTGGTAGAGACCAACAGGCTGCTGCAGATGTTCTACCAGTCTGTAGTAGCCAGTAGGGTTGCAAATTCTAGGGAATTTCCTTGATCTATTTTTGCCAAAGTTAATGAACGACTAATCGATTAATCGATAACGATACACCAAATTTTTATTTATTTTTTATTTTATTTAAATCGAAACATTAGATAAATACATCTGTTTCATGGCATAACACAAACATAATTATGAACACTGTTTTGTTTAAGTATGATATTTTAATAAGGCACGGGAAATTTCGCTCGCTCTTCCGAGGCGAATCAGTGACTAACACGTTCGTCTATGACATATAACGTTACAAAAAATAAGATGAGCCTTAATTAGAAACTTACATTTGCTAAATGATTACGTATAGATAAAGATAAATAACGTTTTTGAAAACAAAGCTATAATAAATTCCCTCTTGAAATGAGAAAGCTGCGACAAACTACGACAGCTCAGGCCTCAGTTTCGAACTTAAACTGCATTAAGTGCAGTAACTATAACGTTAAGCCTGTTGATTTGTATTTAAGAATATAAGCATGTTTACGTGTTCAGGGGTGAGTCGTGTGCGAAGTCTGTTAACAGTGAGTCCAACTGCATCTGCCCCCGTCACATGTTCTGATGGGACAGACGTCC
>OMOT01025361.1:0-10817 GCA_900312575.1 Acanthochaenus luetkenii | reverse complement strand
TATGTATGCACATGCTCATGTGTGTGTTTTGGAGTGTGTACTAATCTCTCGGCCCTTACAGACTTGACCCAATGTTAGTTCTGATACACTGTGAGCAAAATAACAAATGGAATATGAGAATCTGTATTTGTGTGTTTTACAGTGGGGATTCTCACTCTGCAGTATCCCATGTAGGGCTGGAGAAGAACTACTGCCGGAACCCAGACCGGGACAAGCATGGCCCTTGGTGTTACACCAATCCAAACAACCGCTTGGCTTGGGACTACTGCAAGATGAAGCGCTGTGAGTGGCTTACCTAACCTTGTCTCATCTAACATCTGTCTCTGTAACAGTAGATATGCCTGCGTTATGTCAACCATACTTATTAGCAGACCGTTAGTGCACCGTGGTAAAGGATATTTGAGCAGACCCTTAGTATACCATAGAAGAAGACACATGAGTGGTGTATGGATGCACATGCTGCACAATGAAATTGCCGATACATTTCAGTAAATAACACGACAGATTTTTGCTGTGTAGCCTTCGTTGACAGTGACTGTCATTTCAGCACGTTGAGAGGCACGAACGATATAAAACGTTTTCTATATACAGCTTGTCCAGTGGCTTATGTAGTGTGTTTTGGGGTTTTGTCCAATTGGCTCAGAACGCACCACGCTCTAACAGCAAACAGATGCAGGTCTCATCTGCCATCCTTTTATTTGAGCATCCACACAGTGAAGCTGATTGTTTGTTGTTGACCCAATGTTTTCTTTGGCCGGTTTCAGTCGGCATTGGATTGAAGAGGCTCTTTGGAATAGCTGTGCGATCATTTCCATAATGTAAAGCATGCCCTCCGTGAAGCTTTGGAGCAAATGTATTCGCTGTGGCTGCCGACCGCTATAGCCTCCAACAACGATGCAGATTCAGAGATACGTTTTTGACGCGGGTTGTCTTTTTCAAATGAGGTTTCACGCTTTGTATGTTACTGTACGGTCCGTGATCTACATTATGTCCTGCCGCTGTGGGGTCTGTTCTTACTGTTTTTGTGATTTGCTTCACTTCTATCAGGTGACTCTCCAACAGTGGCTCCCCAACCCAGCAGTGAGTGGCTTTTACCGGTCTACTCCTCCTCCTCCTCGTCCTCTTTTTCTCCCCTCTTTTCATATCTGCATGTTCTCATTTACCTGACGAAAAGAATGAACGTTTATGCTTTCTGATTTCTACCTAACGTTGTCCCATTGAAAAGTGAAAAAACATGCATTCGTTTATCTAACATGTCAACAATGTCTCCTTGTTTTAGCTCTGACTATGCCCAAGATATCGTGCTTTGTGCACATAAACACCAGAATTGTCGGAGGCCACCAAGTGCAGGGCACAGATGGCAGCTGGGTTGTGAGCATCCAAAGAGAGTAAGTCGTTTCAGGTCTGCGTTGTCGGCTTTTCGGAAATGTCCCTTATCCTTAAATCCTCCGATAAGTCTCGGATGGAAATATCGTGGCAGAAATATTATTTCATTCGTTTATTTTCTCTAATTGTTAAGTGTTGACATGATGTTGTGTCAGTACGTATGTCCTGATACGCCCAATAAACAGAGCTACCCATCTTTCACGGTTGCACGCTACACTGTCTCATAGATCAATATATATGGAGATGCTGTTCATGCCGTACACTGTTATACCCAATGAAACGGTTGAAAGCGTTTAATCCTATTTTCTCAGGAACGCTCACTTGTGTGGTGGCTCGTTGATCAGAGAAGACTGGGTTTTGACGGACCAACAGTGCTTCACCTCCTGGTAATCTTCACCTTAACTCCTCCTCCAGACACTTCTTTTCGGGGGCCTACTTCTCTCTCGCTTGCTCTCTCGTTGACTCGCCAAATCCCTATCTCATTTTACCTCTCCCATTTACCCGTTCTATCTCTCGAACATGTTTCCTCTCCTCTCGCTTTTCCGCCCGCCCCTTTGCTAGTATTGTTTAAAGTGAAGATGCGGGCTATGTCCTGTTTATGGTAGTGGTTAATGAGAGATACCCAGTCCCAGACAGGCCTGAGATATGGAACAGGATGGTTTGGCCTGCAGATCTGTTTAACCTCTGGGGTTGTCTGTGTCAGAGGCAGTTCTATAGCTCTACATCTGCAGTAGTGGCTTGAATGAAAGCTACCCAGTCTCTGTGGTAATGTACGTATTGCATGTGTCGTAGATCAGTGGTTGTCAGCTGATATGTTGAAGCACAGTGTGCGTCGTGGACTGAGCTCCATTTTGCCCTGCAGACTTTTTGACTTGCATGTTTGCAGTGTAAAGAAAGTCAATGTTAAAACAAAATCTATTCATTTTGATATATTAATTGCTATGATGAAGGTTTTGTGTAGAATTTGTGCAGCAATGAATAATGTCATGCTACAAAAGTTGAAAACAATTATATAGAGGTAATATTTGGCTTCTTTTTGTATATTAAACGTACAATAACCCATTTCACTGCCTTGGCTTTGCTGTGCCTAAAGGTAAGGCCATTGTAAATCTGAGAAAGGCTCACTTTCTAATGCAGTCCACGAATGGATCCCAGTCAAATCTGATCAATCTCGTTGATTTTTGTTAAATGTTTATTGCTTCCTGCCCCGCTTCACACTGCATAGGGTGCAATGAAAGTAATATAACTGATGAGGTGGGACTGTACGTAAGGAATACTATAGGTTTATGTCTTACAATGACCCCGCTATTCATCAGTGTTTCAGATCTCAGGGATTACAGCGTGCAGGTTGGCCTCCACCACCTCAACAAGTCCTCAAGCCACCCTAGACTACACATCGCCCGCCTGATCTGTGGCCCAGAGGGATCCAACCTGGTTCTGCTGAAACTGGCAGAGTAAGCGCTCACCTACGCACTGGGTTTCCACTAATATCTAACAGCCCACAATTGCAAAGTGTTATGTAAAACAATGCAATCCTTTGTATTATACCAACAAGGGGCAATGTCGTTTGGTTTAACTGTGGCCCTCTACCCATATAAAAGCCCTATTATCATACAAAAAGAAAGCTTTCGGTGTTCAGTAATTCGTACTATTCTACTGCATTTAATGTTATTGATCTATCTACCTGCTGACAAAATAGTTGTGCACATAGCCCGACTGTAATTTGTGACCATCATTGATGTTGGTTCTAGGCCCGCCCCTGTGTCTGAGGGTGCCTCCACCATCCATCTTCCAGTGAAAGAGTGCAGCATTGCAGATGGTACCAGCTGCACCATGTATGGATGGGGGGAAACCAAAAGTACTGCCTTTTTTCCACCCATACGCCATGTCACGTGCCATTTTAACCATTGTTGAAACAACTGGATATCTGTTACGTTACACCCCCTGCCCGCACCCCTCTCTGTTTAGGTACAGGTTACGACGAGGCACTGAAGGCTGTGACCCTGCCCATGGTCAATAACGACGTTTGCTCACAGCTCAAGGGTGGTGCCAGTGAAAGCAGAGTATGTGCCGGCGGCAGCAGAGAAGAAGGCGTATGTGATGTACGGCTCACAAATCCACATCTGCGTCATTAAACAGACATACAGCATGAACGCGCACAGTACTTAGGCACTCTATCTGATCATATGCCGACGTGAAGTGTATGCGGTATAATGTCACGGTCGCTGTGCTGTCCCTCTGATGTGTCCGTGTCTTTCCTGTCCCTCCAGAAAGACAACGGTGGCCCGTTGGTTTGCCAGGAACATGAGCGCAAAGTCATCATCGGCGTGAGCATCCAAAGGACAAAATGTGCCTCGTCGCAGCCCGCGCTCTTTGTTAACGTTGCCTTCTACTCTGAGTGGATATACAAAGTCTTCAAACTCTACCCCAGTTAGGAGAGGAACTAATGCCATGGTGTGAAAACCAACTCTGTACAGGACTGTACCACAGCCTGCAAGAGGAGGGGTGGCTTTTGGGCCAGAGAATTCCAAGATCTCTCCAACATGGATGTATGCAACAAGACCACTGGGAGATATGAGGAAACCTTATGGAAAGTGGCCATTTGGGGGATTTTGCGGCTGAATATATCATCTGACGGAGAGGACAGAGATTAGTGATTGGAGCGATGCAGGGAGTGAGGACACACTACGATTGGAATTTCACCCGTTCTTTCACGATGCAAAAAAGAAGAAATTCAGGTTGTTAGCTTTAATACCAATCAAAGTCTTGGGCACATGGACAGTGAACTCATTGTATTTTGACATGTTCAGACACTCTGAAGCCATGCAAACAAAGACAGTAAGAATGGTACTTGTGACTCGGTATTGTCTCCTGGAAAATACTTGAATATGGACAAAACCCAAATCCCAGGCGGTTACCACACGTGATAGTGTGTCCTGTGGCTGAGAGTTCCTGTTTTTGTGCAAAACAAATATTTTACCTCCTACAAAAGTGCTGTGGATGGATGGAAACGGTGTTCCCCTGGGGAAAAGAACTGTAGTCATCCAATCATACATTTTTTTTGAAGGATATCATACAAATATCACAGCAAAACATTAACAATACTATTCCGCTGCTATAGGTCGAAACGTTCAACCACAGAACACCCTATAAATATACTATAAAGCATGATAAGGTCACTATAAACTCACTATTGAGTACTGCAGACACACACAAGTCCCTATAAGCTGGAGTTAAGTGGAGAGGGTTTGTATGCCATTTGAAATCCAGACACGGTTCAAATCATTTCGCTTCAGATGTACCAGTACCAGTTCTTTATGCATTGCTGCCTGTATAGCTATAACTGCGGAAACCTTGGCAAACGCGGCGTGCTAATCGCTCGCAGTAGCTGGACTACCTTTTCCCTAGTTAGCTGTAACTGTTAGTTTCCCCCGTGAGAGCGTCTAACTGGGAGTGGACAAACGGCTCCAGATCTTATGCTAATATTTGTAGCATGAGAGAGGGAAGAGCCATGCCAAATATAACATGGCTCTCTGGTCTCCAGTTTGGAGGGAACTGTGGCCCCTGGCGGGCTGTGTGTGGTCAGTAAGACGAGTTTTTACTTTTTACTTTTTCTTGTCTCGTTTCGTGGAAAGCGACTCCTTTTGTACATAGCTGCAGATTTATTGAGTATGTTTCTGGCACGCTGTACTCTTTTATAGGTCTTATAGATCTGGGATATTTGTGGGCTCACTTAGAAACAGAGTGGCTTCCTTTTGCCGCTGATTATGTTTTCTATTTAAAGAGATTGGTAGCTTGTAAGTAGCAGCTATATTTATTTTTATTTTTCATTAGGAGATGGCATCATTGTAAAAGATAATCCATATTTTTGGTGTGATATTTAGATGCTTATTTGGCCCGAGAGTAGTCAAAGACCCTAGCGTAACTGGAGTGCATGTTTGCCTCTCAGGTAATAACCACACAAACATAAACTAAATTGGGCAAATCTTGATTATTGGGAGTGTTTCATAATTTATGGTAAACTCACATACACTCTCACACACACACACACACACACACAATGTTGAGTCAACTGACCTCACTACACAGGTACTTACGAGGTACTTAATAATAACATCCCCCCCCCAAAACATTGTTTACGTTCCCACAAACAAGACATCCAGCTATACTAACTACCATGACATCCAGAAGAAACAGACAAGTTCCAACCAATGAATAACATCCAACTACACCAGGTCAACTGTGCTCCATTCTGAATATCACATGAAAAACAGGAAGAATCAACACGTGAACAAATATTGCTAATGTGAAGGGATTTAAGACAATGGATTGTATATTTCCCACCAGAGTCATTTTGCTTTGGGTTCAAAATGTATGTAAAAGTATGACAAGGAACATAACTGCATACAATTATCACTGTGGCCATTTTCATACGTTGGGGATGAATGCGATCCCCGGAGATAGCCTTGAACGGGTCACTGTGCAACCACAGTGAAAATCGAAGAAGTAGCATTTAAATGAAAGAACGAAAGCTCCTCCAAAGACCAATAAGTGACTGTTTTGACAGGCGATACCAAATCTTACCTTCCTGAGTTATTTGGTGGATCAGTCATGGTATTGTAAATTGATTGATTCTAAATTGATTTTTTTTTTTCAACCGTGGTCTTATGGCAAGGTTGTTGTTATTTAATTTACGTATGTAAATAGCCCAGTGTATAATGTCAATGACAAAATTGTAATTTTGTACATTTCATACTCATGTGTTTTTACTTCTCCGTGATCACTCCGTTTATGTACTTGTATACTGTAAACTCTATAACTAAAACAGCTGCTATTTTGTGTCAGTGAGTTGTTTTATATCTTTTTTTTTATTTCTTAATTTTGTAGCCTTTGTAATATTCTGATTTTAATAAACTATTTGAGATTACACTCATCTGTATTCTCTCTCTCTCTCTCTCTGTGTGTATATTTAGAAATTATTTTTGTGTGACTAGTGAATGGCCTTAACTATATCTGACCCATTGCACTAGTTTACCATTGAAAAAGCTTTCTAACTTACCACCGCACAATATGTTTAAGGGAGTATACCAATAAACTACATTCTGAAGCAATTTCTGGCAGTGTATTAGCTAGATAGCAGTTCTAGTACATGAAAAATACTCTCAAGTAGCTGAAAGCTGCATGGGTCAGCCATGTAGCCATCAAAGGGGAATTATTTCTTTAGCAATCTTTGTATGATAAATTTGTCCATCTCACACTTGAGATACATTTGACCTCAGATATGGTTTTCAGCAGCTCTGCAACTCTCGGTTGCTCAATATAAGATAAAACATATTAATTCCATTACTTTTAACACATGTAAGATTAATTCTAGTGTCGGATTACATTAAGCTAGGCACTGTTTACTTTAGGAGTTACTTTCTGCCTGGTAACCTCCCGAACCTCTATCAACAACACCAAGGCTGGCTTCAACTTCAATAGGTTTTGAAGGAGAAAATTGTGGGCCCATGGCCGGCTCTATCCATTAAGCGACATAAGCGGCCGCTTAGGGCCCCGCAGCCACTAGAGGCCCCCATAGAAAAAACGTTAAGCATGGGGGAAAAGAAGTATATATATACTGTATATATTATAATCTATTTAGACCCTGTTTTGACTGTTAATTTTATTGTTACGCACATTTGAGTTGTGGCGTTTGTTTTGCACATATTATTTAAAACATTAAGTATTTTTTTGAATATTTAGACCCTGTTTTGAGTGTTATTTTAGACAACATTATTAAAAAGATCTATCTTTGAACAGTGATGGTCACTTTATCAGTAATTTTATTCTGCACTGTCAGTTCATCGGTGCTATTGACTGCTTTATTCAAGTTTATGTTCATTTGTCAGATTACTTTGGGATCAAATGTAATATTGGACAAATTAACATACACTTCAATAAAGTAGTCATATTTAATACTTGGTCACAGTCTTTAGCACTTTAACCTCATAGACATTGTTTCATTTCAAATCCAATGTGCTGGAGTTCAGACTCAGAGCCACAACAACAAATGTGTCCCTGAGGAGTTTCTATATTTCTCACTGAGTGTATATAGTCATTAGTTATAGGAAGTTATTTGTAGTCGATTTAAAGACAGTGTTGCTGTTCTCAGGTCCCACTTTAGTGTTTATATGCTTATTTGTACAATAAGTCTGTTCATACTAACATCATAAGACAAACTTTGGTTCTGTGTCGTGTGTAGTGAGAACACACTAGAGTGAGGGGGGCCCCCAAACCACAGCTTGCTTAGGGCCCCCAAAAGTCTAGTGTGGCCCCATTCCAATAACTGAACGAAAGTGTTTCAGAATGTTCACAAACTATTTAGGTTATAGTAGAAATCACAACACAACCCTCCCCTATCATGCGGAGATGTAAATTACTTACTTGACTTCTTGGTGGCAAATTCAGAACGAAGTCACCTTGCCAGTAGGGCTGCTAACCAAACTCTTTGCCTTCTGATCCCAACCTTTCCCCCGGTGACCAATCACCAAGGAGCTCACAGGCTTACAGCCTCCTCGCTGTAGTAAAGGGATACGAAGGAACTCAATGCCTCTGTCCTTTTGCTGTCATAAAAACCGATGCCAAACTGACCAAATATCAGGTCATGTTTAGACTTTTTGAAGCTGGTTTTATAGAATTTCCTGTTGGGTTGTCCTGGAAAAAACATCTTGGGAAATTGCCTTAACGGGGATTTTAAACCTCCTTCTGCACTTAAACAAACAGCAAACACAACACTGTAAAGGAATAACATCTCTATCATCCGGTTGTAGCCTTTAATGATCCATGTAGCTTATGTATGATTTATATCACAATCATATCACTGCCAAATGTTAGCAGTGACCTGAAGAAAACACCCTGTGTTTACGTTCTGTTTATGTGTTTATCTTGCTCAGTCACATCAAAAATGTTAACTATTTTCCAAAACCCACAAAGTTTATCTTTCCAGACAGAACCTACATTTAGTTGGTTTCTCTATTACAGTTAATTTCCTGGAAACTCACATCATAAAAATGATCTCGACCTCTAACGTCATTTCAAAATCATCTTCTCTGTCCCATTTCATTCAGCACTTAACATTTCACTAAGTTGCAGTGACAGTGTCCTCTCCTTTCCAATTCTTTGTGGTGAATGAATGGTTCGAATTAAGACACATTGGGCTAATCTGATTACATGACATAAGGATTACGTAACAAAATTGATATATGAATAATACTCAAGGTAGGTATAACTCAAACAAGTCAAGGTGACCGATACAGGGAAGAGAGGTACTGTATGTAGGTGGAGAGGGGAGAGGGGAGAAAGAGACAAGATTGTAACTCCAGTCCTCTGCCGCCCTCTGCTGTCCAGAATGTCTCCTTTCAGTCCCAAAGGCAACCTTGATCCTGGGTACATTTAACTCCAGTATTGCTATATAAGAATTTTCTGGGACAATTCTGCTTCTGATGTTAAAACAGTGGCTGCACAATTTGTCCAGGTTGCGATGAGGATTCATATGCCATCTCCCGGTGATGGGCAAACAGAAACCTCTCATCTGTTTGATACTGGGCCACAGAGAAAGCAGCGCCCTGCTGATTCCAGTACTGAGCCACGGTGCAGTCTGTTCTCAGTGCCTCATTAGCCAATGGGAGGCATGTCCTTGTATCTGCGTGATGGTGAACCAACGGGAAACCGAATCTGTCTCTGTGGAGAGCGAATGGAGCCTTCTCTGTAAAGGGCTGCGCCAATGGGAGCATCCTGTCATTCAGCTGATGGAGGAATGAGGGCGACATTGGGATGGATGTCAGATGTTCAGAATTGCCCATACCTGCACAAGAGATCAGTGGAATTAAATAGATATTGTACTTTTACCAATACACAGGATCTTAACTGTATCGTTTACGCTATTTAGGGTATGCCCAGTTAGAAACTGGATGTTAGAGGAAAGGCGTGGCAGACGAAAGGGGTATCAAGAGGGAGCCTCCCGTCCCAGATCCCTTCATTGAACCTAACAGGAAGTCCTGGCATCCCGGCGGCAAACCCTCCACAGCCAGCTCTCAACACGGATCAGAGCGACCCTGACCGACACTGAGACTTGCACCTGGTGCACAACATCACTGTGAATTACCATCAATCTCACCATCTAAGGCTACAGGGACGGCTTACCCAACTGGGCTGGCTCCATCGAACGGGTGTTGAATGGTCTCACCTCTTTTGGACACGTGGTAGCCACTCTGTGACTTCCCAGTAACTGTGTTGTAGGTCTGGGAGGCTCCTGACGTGTCAGAGTAGACTCTTGACGCTCCTGTCTCCTTCCAGTCGACCTAAACATGACACGAAATGAACACTGCAAGAGTCCGTGATCTGGGAGTAGCCAGTTGCTATTAGGCATTTCCTTGGTTGTTAATCATATAAGTCATGTTAATTGATCATATTATCACTGCACCTGTTGAGCTGTGAAGCTGTGCGGCATTGTGGGAGTCACCGGAGCGAGACGTCGTTCCTTGTGAAGGCCGGCAGCTGCTAAGGAGAAGGAAAGGCTGTCTCATTGATAGAGAAGTTAAGGGTCTTCCATTGAAGGGTCTTCCATTGAAGGGTCTTCCTTTGAAGGGTCTTCCATTGAAGGGTCTTTCATTGAAGGGCCTTTCATTGTCATTATGGTTGAATGATGACACCGTGCACACGTTTTATAACGCACGCACACACACACACACACACACACACACACACTTACTCTGTGCGGTATCCCTGTGCTTGGCCTCCCTCCTCCACTTGGCGCGTCTGTTTGAAAACCAGACCTTTGAGAGACAGACAAGGATGTCAAGAGCAGAAAAAGGAAGCGGTGATACTGCGGTGATACTGCGGTGATACTTTGTTGGACGGTATTGTCGCGGTACCTTGATGGTGTCCTCGGGGAGTTTGATCTGGGCCGACAGTTTTTCTCTTGTGTACATATCTGCGTATTGGCTTCTTGAAAACTCTGGTTTGAGAGACAAGACAGAAATGGATCGCGACTGTTCCCCTGCGCGACGACACGGCTGCAGGGGATGGAACATCGCAGATCTTACAGATGTAAAGGTACCTTGCTCTAGTGCTCTGCTCTGAAGTGAAGTGAAGGTGGTGCGGTTCCGGTGCCGAGGGCCTTTGGGCTTTTGGTCACTGCTGCGCGCTGCCTCTGCAGGCTCTCTCTCGCTCACTCCCCCTTGGGCCAGGGGAGGGAAGCCTAAAAGCAATCGTTTTGAAAAAAGCGTTACAAACTCTGGTCCAAAGTGCGAGTCCAGAACAGGTTTGACTGGCTTCGCTCAGGCTGGTACAGCGTGAATATACCAGACGGGTGATCCGCCTTAGGATGATCCCCAGCCGGAGGCCACACAGCCTCTCCACCTCTTTGTTCCTACGTCACTGACTTCTGTCAC
>OMOT01025358.1:8482-20618 GCA_900312575.1 Acanthochaenus luetkenii | reverse complement strand
GGACGGTCAGGGGTCTGGGCACACAGCGTACCCAGTCTTCCACTCCGGCATCCACTCTCTCTCTGGTCCTCCACTCGCTCACCTCTACTCACTCTCTCACTCCACACCTCCCACGTCACTCACTACCTTTTCCTCTGTCTCTTCTCCTGCCCACACTTCTTCCTCCTTCCTTCTCCTTTGTCTGAATCACCCTGAGAGAGCAAACTCTACTTCCTGCCTCTTTTTATAGGGCCCGCTCTCTCCCCTGATTGGCCCTGTGCTTCCTCACCTGTCTTGCATCTAGGCTGATTAGGGAGAGCACTGTGCTTGGGCCCTAGAGGAGCCTGTCTAACCTGCCTCTGGCTGCCACAGTATATACATTTGTCATTCATTATGTGTATTTAGAAACAGCCATGTAGCGCTGGCTAATTGGTGTCACACAATGTAACACGGCTCATCTTGCATTACTGGAAGATTTGGCGCACCGTGCGCTCTGCAGAGAGCATCTTCAGAGACTGATCTATTTGTATTTGCTGAAAGCACAGAGTGGCTTGTAAGTAGATCAGATTTTGCTTGATTTATGATATGATTTGGTTCCTATGTTGGTGCGACAAACTATTCCTCTGCACATCCAAGTCCTGTCCACCCTGGGGTTTTTTGGCCACCAGCATGTTCCAGCGTGAAATTGGAGCTAGATCGGGCATTTCCCAACCTTCAATGAGTAGGATTATGCCAGCAGTGTTGAATACCATAATTTCTCTGACCCTGAACTATATCAAGGTCCCTTACACAATTCCACAGCAAACTGAGATCAAGTGGGAATTTCAAGGCCTCGCTGGATTTCAAAATATGTAATATTAATAATGGGTCCAATATACTGTACCCACGTAGCAATAAAAACAACGTCACACAATTAAT
The DNA here is from genome assembly GCA_900312575.1 of Acanthochaenus luetkenii. Taxonomy (NCBI): domain Eukaryota; kingdom Metazoa; phylum Chordata; class Actinopteri; order Beryciformes; family Stephanoberycidae; genus Acanthochaenus; species Acanthochaenus luetkenii. The sequence goes on along the minus strand of OMOT01025358.1, from coordinate 19,721 downwards.
TGAATTATGTCAACAGAAATGTAATGTCAGTTAATGTGACGTAGTGGCAAATAAAATGGTGGGTAAACTATGACCTCCAGTTGGTGATCATCATAAGGCAACCACTAACAGCCTGTACAAAACTTGATTATTCTGTTGCAGAATAGTTTATTTTCTTCGCTCTCTGTGTCATTATTCCAGTGAGGAAAGAAAAAAACATATTCACATTGCTTTTAAACCGGTTTTGTTGCCCTATATGGTTGATTGGGGGCATTTCTGTATGCAAATGATCCCCAACGTGCACGAGCATGGTGGTTTCGAATGTGTGGGATTTATCAACGTTGATGTGTGTACGACCTGCGCATGTTTGATAAATACTGTTTTTTTTGTACTTGGGAATCATTTTCTTCGCAGGACAACATTAAGAATGTTTTCTTCATACTGTTGATAAATGAGGACTCTTAATAGCCTTGCTGTTGACAGCAGCTTCTGCTATCTCTTAACAAGCTTGAGTTGCTGAGCTTGTTTCCAAGGTAATGTCCTGTCACTTCTTCTTTATCACAAAGCCTATTAGCGTGCACACAATTCAGGAGGAGGTTCTACTGAAAAATTATATAATTAAAAAACCCGGTAGAAATGTACATGAAGTAGTTCATTTTTTGGGACTGAACTTAGTTCAAAATTCTAAATTATGAACGTGAACTAGTTCATTTTAATCTATGTGAACTGAACTTTGAGCTAGCTCTTGTGAAGTGTGAACTTGCACAACACTGATGTGCCATTCCCCACATGGACATTACAGCCCATATATGGACTTCCACAGCAATCACGGCGAGATACGGCACAGGTGAGCTGAGCGGCAGAGCCGGCTGCGACAAGTGCCAAGAGGTACATGATAAGAAGGGCACAGAGAGAGAGAGAGAGATCCCTGCCTATCTGAGAACCCTACCTGTGATTAACCCTTGCTTGTCTGAGAACCCTCATGTTGCCACGACCCCTGGATCACCTGAGAACCTGCTCTGTGTACCGAATCCCTGCCTGGACTTTGACCACTCTAACGTTCTGCCTGTGTGTAAGAGACTAACCTCTTCCCTCCAACAAACAGTCATTAAATCCCTTGTGTATTTGGAATTGTGTGTGGACAGTCGTTCTGTTATCTCCGGTCACGTGAACTCTCCACCCAGCCACGAGTGTGTCACATAGCCAACTGGGAAATGCAGAAGCGAGACATTTCAAACATCCCAATTATAATGGCAGTACCAAAATGGTGTCAGATTTGAAAACATCTCTCAAATACAATATAAATAAACGATACTTCGCACATAGGGGTCGGCAAATGAAGACTGTACAAAATGTAAGCCAATGCAGATCTGTTACAGCAGATAAAATGTGTAATCACCAATGAAATTCTTGGTGGTCCGAATCAGAAACATAATCTTCGGATTACTTTTGGATTGGTTTCCCTCCATTTGGGCAGCAGGGTGGTGTAGTGAGTAAGGAAACCACCCTTCAACTGGACGAGCCAGGTTCAAGCCCCTATGTTGGCAAGCCTCCACCCTGCTGAAGTGTCCTTAAGCAAGACACTGAATCCCTACCAGCTTCAGGGCTGCTGCTCTGTAGCTGACCCTGACCTTCCAATTGAGGGGGGCAAGCGAAAAGAGAAGTTTGCACACACACACACATACATACACACACGCACGTGTCCTGTCCTCGTTATGTTGAGTAAATTTCATTGCCTACAGGCCAGTGAAACACATTCAGAACATATTCATCCTATTCAGGGTCTAAATGTAAAGCTCTGTGATTACTTTTTGTGGTAAAACATTCCCTTTTTATTGCTATTAGTGTTTGAGTTGGCCTTTCCAAACTCCCAATACCATAATCGTCTATACACCAACACATGCAGACATGGCTTCCTTTCCTCTGGACATGCAAGTTAATGTGTAGTAAAGCATAGTACTTTATATACAAATTGACATGGCCTCAGTATATTATTATAGCTGGACACAGTAGCACAAGCTTGTTTGTTGTCTGACGTCATTAAAAGTGCGACGACAGAGTGCAGTTGCGAATTCTGACCAGAGTAGCCACTGATGTGCCAAGTTAACACATAGAGCTTTAAAAATGCACAACATCAATCAATCTTTATTTATATAGCCCTTTTATACAAGCATGTCTCAAAGGGCTTTACATTGCATGCATCATATACATAGTACATCACACCATGCACCACACTACACACAAACACATATATTTGCATGTCTTTGACTGTGGGAGGAAACCCACGCGAACATGGGGAGAACATGCAAACTCCACACAGAAAGGGCCAGGTGAGATTTGAACCCAGGACCTTCTTGCTGTGAGGCGACAGTGCTAACCACTGCGCCACCATGCCGCCCAACATGCTTACCAATCACTAATACTAATACAATTTAATACGCACTTGACCGTTTTTTTTAATGTATCCTGCTTGGTAAATGATGGCCACTCTCAGCAATATTCAAAACATTCTTGTTCTTTCACATAACATCCCATCTCTTTTGTGTTTCAAAGGCCACAGTTACCAGTAAAATGGCACATGGTTAACTGAGTCTACAAACAGCAGTATGTCATTCAGCACTTTCTGAAACCAGATTAGAATCAGAATTTGTTTTAAAGGCCAAGTAAATGTGCACATGCAAGGAATCTTTCTTGGTATAGTTGCTCACATAGACACATCTAAGATTTAAAAAATGAAGTATAATACTGTAATATAAATATATTAAAAGGGGAATAAAATGTACACAAAATATCAACAATGTATGTTTATATATGAGTCCGTAGTAGTGCAAGAATGTAATATAGTAGAAAAGAGCTCAACATATGTCAACATATGTATAACCGGAGTAGTGCAAGAATGTAAATATAAATGAAGAATGATCAACAAATGTACTGTATATGTATATGAATCCAGAGTAGTGCGTGAGGTAATATAATGTCTCTGTAAGTGTAACAGTTCAACTGTTCATGAGAGTCACAGCCTGTGGGAAAAAGCAGTTTTTGTGTCTGGTTGTTTTGGTCACGATTGACCGAAGCTGCTTCCCGGAAGGCGGGGCTTGGAGGATGTGGTGGCCAGGGTGTGATGGGTCAGCGATGATCTTGGCTGTACGTTTCCTGGCACTTTTGTGGTAGAGTTCCTGGATGGGTGGCAGGTTGCAGCCATAGAATATATCAAGAATGTTATTATGGGTCAGGTGGGAGAGCAGCTGAGAAAGAACAACGTTTTCAAGGAAGTTTGGAAATAGGTTGAAAGTTGTTTGGAACTGTGGAGTCAAAAAAAATATTTTTAAGGAGAGGATGCACTACTGCGTGTTTAAAACAGGAGGGAACAGTACCCGTGGACAGAGACTTGTTAATAATAAAAAGAATACTGGGGCCTACATAGTCCAAAACTTGTTTCAGGAGCCTAGAAGGCATGGTATCGATGGAGCAGGTTGTAGGTTTCATGTAAGAAATAGTTTCTATTAGGTAGGTTAGAGAAATGGGATTGAAGTGGTTTAGGACAGCTCTGTTAACCAGCGTGAAAGAGATGTCTAGTGCAGAGGGTGAGATGAGTGACCTAATAGTCAGAACTTTGTTGTAGGGGAGACATCGGAGGTGGTACTGTGTGAAGGGCAGATAACTGAGTTAATGGTAGCTAATAGGACCCTGGGGTTACGGCAATGTTTAGAAATAATGTCACAAAGATATTGGGCTCTCGCAGACGTAACTGCTGTCTGATATTTAATAACCTGTTCTTTTAAGATTTCATCTAAATTTGTACTTTTCCACTTAGGCTCTGCTTTCCTACGTTCCCTCCTTAGAGCACGAGTGGTATCATTTAACCAAGGCTGGATTATGGACCTAAGGTTTCTAATCTAAGAATCGTTGAACAGATGGTATTGAATAGGGTTATTAGCTCCTCTGAACTTAGACAGGAAGGGGAGGCCTCAATCGCGTCGGTGAAAGGGGATGCAACAAAGGCAGCTGAGAACTGCCTGGGAGTGGAAGAGACGATAGAGCAAGAGCGGTGTTCGGGAACACTAAGCTTGGGAATCCACTTAGGTAGAGAGACATCAAACACAATTGCCATGTGGTCAGAAATAAAAACATCAACTGTTTCAATATTACCAATAGGAAAACCAGATGACAGAACTAAGTCGAGAAGAAGAGCAGGTGATCGTGAAGATCAAGTAGCCAAGCTGGGGTCACGTGCTAATGTGTGTAAACAGTCACGCATGTGGGCTAGTCAAGATGTTGAATCGGTTCTCCAGCAGGGTTTCTTGTGGTATAAGGGGGTGAATGGGGCTCTTGCCACCATGATTACCTCTGCCGACAACAGACCAGGACTCCACATGACTAGGAGTCGAGCTAGCTGTCGCCTTGGGTCTAGCTCCCAGATGGAACCAAGGGTCTTCTTGCTGGAGCAGCCTCAGGACACGGAGCGGTGGGGTTAGGAAGAATCCAAGGGACAGTGGAATCCAACTCTCCTCTAGCAGTGGTGGAGGTGTTCATGTAGCTTGTGCATTACTTTATCCATTGATGGAAAGGAGGTGAACAATGAGGACGAGAGCTAATCATTTTAATACTTTACTTCAGTTGCACATAAGCTTGTTGAGAGTCTGCCCCCCTGCCCAGGAATGTATGGGCTAGATCATATTCAAGATGTATGTTGAAAGCTGTGATGTATTTGTCTTATTGATTTTATTGTCACATAAACGAAACTAAATCGTTTACATGTTCTCTCTCTGCAGGAAGTATACGTCCTTCATCACAGCCACTGTGACGGCCTTGTTGCTCTCCTCTCCCATATATTTCTCTTTGTGCCAAGAAAGGCTAATTGCTGTCGTTTCAGGGTGAGGAATTCAAAGGAGTGCCATTTTTCAAAGAAAGTGTTCTTTTGTTGGCTTCCTCTGGGTGTATTTGGCTGTGCATGCCAGCTTGTGTGTGCAGCTGTGAGTTATTGTGGCCATTTACGGCATGGCTGAGTGAGAGCATGCTGGTACTGAGTTCAACCCAATTCCATTTAGCTAAAATAGCCTCTTGTGTAACTGTTCCCTCACTGGCCAGGAAGACTGACAGCACCATGTTGGAGGTTAAATACATTACATTACAGCATTTAGGAGATGCTTTTGTCCAAAGCGACTTACATACATTACAGCATTTTAGGAGACGCTTTTATCCAAAGCGACTTACATGTCATACCGTTGGTGGAGGCAGCCATGCAAGGTACCAACCTGCTCAACGGGAGCAATTTGGGGTTAGGTGTCTTGCTCATGGACACTACGACTGATTTTTTTGCCGGGAGGAGCTGGACTCGAACCGCCGAACTTGCAGTTGCGGGGCGGGAACTCTACCTCCTGAGCTACTGCCGCCCATCACACCATGCACCACACTACACACAAACACATATATTTGCATGTCTTTTTGACTAAATAAACATACAGCCTTGAAAAGAAGGTGTAGTAATCAAACTCATTTGTTGCTTCCCAGCAAACATTTTGACGTTGAACAGATGTTGATACGACAGCCTACACCAACATTGAAAACCTGTGTAGTTATGGCACCAAAATGAAAGTTGAGATGTTCATAGTCGTCTATAGTTGCTACCTGATTTTGTGAAATCAGGACCTAAATATCTTTCTGATATCAGTTCAAAACAGAGTACAACGAGTACAAAGGAATGGCCATCATGTTTGCCCGGGGGATCATTATACCACAATCAACAATAAGCCTCATCTCGCCATAACCCACCTGCCTGCCAAGCTGCCTGCCAGCCCACTTGCTGGTCCATGCTAAGTGTGTGGTGATAACACTGTAATCAGGCAGCCCACTGCCCCATGGGGTGTTAAATAGAGCGGCTCGCAATAAGTCTGATGAAATCTGCTCCCACTGGGTTCCGCTCACAGACACACAAACACAGACACACTCATATGCATACAGTCCATGCATGCACACTCACACATTCCCAGATGCATTGCACACATGGCACACATAGCCTACACACACACACACACACACACACACACACACACACACACACACACACACTTACACACATATACACATACACTGGACATAAAACTCAAGTACATTGTGATGCGGGACAAGCTAATTAAACCCATTAGAAGCATAGACACACTTTTCTTACAATATAATCATCAGAAAACATAATCAGAGAAACCTCTGAAAATTACCTTCAATTTAATATCATGTCATTAACTATATGGTTGGCCCATAAAGTATTTAACCCCCTAATTGTTTTGCGCATTGTGATTTTTTTATATCATGCTGTAATTATAATAATTATCATGCACTCACAATGTGCTTAAAATGTGCTCATGAGGCCCTATAATGCCTTGTAGTGTAAACACATTTTCTACTCCGTCTGTACCCAAGTGAGCAAAGGTACAACTGTGCACCTTTAAGAAAAATAATTATGTGTGTTAATAAGAGATAGGGTTCATGAGACAATGCGCTATTCAGAATAGTGGATCTATGTTGTATTTTCATTTAACACACTATCGATAAGTCTAGCCCAGATCTTAGATACCCAATGAACAGTGGTCAATCGCATTCAGGTTGGCTTAGAGGCTGTCTAAGAACGTAAACTTAGTTGATTGTCAGTTTCCAGTGTGTTTCAGCTGTGAGCTGAGGGGAAGGCCATGTGTCTGCCTGTGAGAGAGAAATGCAGAAACATAGTTTACATTTTTGTTGCAAAGCGCTCATTGCTGTTTCTGTACTGCACTTCCTAGAGCTCATGCTAACTACCCAGTTCTTCTTGTATGTATTCCAAACAAACAGCAAATGTAAAAGGAGGAAAGAGCTACCAGACACCAAGCTTTAATGAACTGGCTATTGGTGGAATCACTATTCTGTTATATCAATCAGGGATAGAGAGCAGCAACACAGACATTTATTTATGTGATCACATCACAGATGATTACTAAGTTACTTAAAATATTCTTCATATTTATCCTCACAATAAAAGTCAGCAGGCAATGGATGGCCACAGGAGAAGGACAGGTAGAGAACTACATCAGAGTGTCCAACAGAGATCATTTCTTAGTTTCTGGTGTCATCAGGCATACAGGAAGTAATTTTGACTTCCTTGTGTGAGGCACTGGGGTCAACAGCATTGTAACCTGTGCTGAACCTGTTGTGAATGCTCATTTCCATTAGCGGAACAGGATCGTGGCAGGATTGTTCACGACAGGGGTAGTCATCAAAAGCCACTCTAGCTGCTATCTCCACACACCATCCAGGCCGTGTTAGCGTTTGAGCATTGCATTGATTCTGATGCTGATAGCTGTAGCAGACACAAGAGAGAGGAAAAGGGTCACAGTAGCCTGATGTCCAGAGAAGTAAAAGGAGAAGGTCTGTCGGTCTGAATCGCCAGACTGGCTGGGAACATCTTTGCTGGGGAAGTGAACGAGACATGTTTTCCCTTCCCTCATCGATTGCTGTCAATATGCACCTGAGCAAGGCACTAACTCTCCAACCACTCTATAGTGCAGCAGCTTAATGGCTAACAGCAGAATACCGGATGGTGTCTCCAACATGTGTGTGTGTGTGTGTAAGTAAGTATATGCGCCGGTATATGTACATTGAAGGCGAACTTGCCTAAAATTGAACTGCAGTTGAACATGTCACGGCATATACATGTACAGTACTGACACTCCGCACCGGTGGCGTTGCAAGAAGCTTAAGGAGGTAACTGTAACTTAAACTGGAAATAGCGGTGATAGCGTGACCATGAGATGTTAGCGTGGAGATGTAAACAGATATGTCAACCAGAAAAGGAAATGGAGACGCTTTCCCACAAGGCAACACAACAAATCATGCAATATTATAGAGAAATTGCAGATGGTCACGCAGTGGAGGCTGGTGTGCAAATAACTCAACCAGTTCAGCCGGCAAGCCTGTGCACGCTGTGTGTGGCGCTTCATTTTCTCCACAAATGTTTCATTTGTACAAACCTGCTGAATTTAGTTTCCGCAGCAGGTTTACTGCCAGCGTGATCCCCCCTCACCCTGCAGCCCCCCCTCACCCACCGGGCTCCTTGTAAATAAGAATGTGTTCTTTGTCAAATTGTTACGCTTTACTAGGAGCAACAGGCACCAAAGCGATCTACCCCACCACCCGAAAAAGGCATTTGCTTATATTCCAGAGTAAGACGAGCAGTGACTCAAAAGTTCATATCAGCCAGTTTTATTTAGGTCAAAGGAATATGATAATATGATGCTGTATGATGCAGCAACCATAATGCAAAATTCACTCCAGCAAAGGGATATTTTGCATGTTTCATATAATTCACACCACATTGTGATGACTTTGAGTCTTTCTAGGAATTATCGTGTAAGGATCTGCATATGAGACCATCTATTTAAAGAACTGTACAATAAGTAGGGACTGTATGAGTGTATTGTGGAAGTAGTCATGTAAGCTTTGACCCAGTGTGGGTGCCTGGTAGAATTGTACTCCACTGACAGCTCCCACATTATAAATATACTCGTAAAGATAAAAGGGTCAGAATAATACATACAGCATGGAGGGGGTATGGCATGTATAATTCACGGCACGTCCTGTAACCCCATTAGGGTTGAAAGTGCTTCTTCCATATCAGACCAGAGCCAGAAGTGTGTGTGTGTGTGTGTGGGGGAGGGGGGTGTCTCTCTCTCTCTCTCTCTCTCTCTCTCTCTCTCTCTCTCTCTCTCTCTCTCTCTCTCTCTCTCTCTCTGTGAGTTGCTCTGGCTTTGATTCTGGGTTTATATATAGCCTAGTTGTGTGGTAGTTGTGCGATAGCTGTGTCCAAAACGATCAAGTTCTCACATCCCACACTCTGACGCAAATGAAAAAGCATCTGTGGAGAGAGGGAATGACAATATGCAATGAAAAGGTGCGGTGTAATCCGATTACTTCAATGCAAAGGGGGCGACGTGTTTTCATTAATATCCATACACAGTGGTTAATAGGTCCGAGGCACGTGCACGTGTGTGTTTCATACTTATGTCAAATTAGTGACTTGGTATTGACTTTTTCCTCTCACATGATGCCGTAGCAATTTTGGTAGATGCACAATCATGTAACTACATATTGTTTTCAAAATGAGTTGATCCTGGATTAAGATCATCATAAGAAATGTTAGTCGAGGACAATCCAGGATTATTCTAATGTTTACCACAAACTATCATACTATTATCATGCAGATGAGCAGAGACTTGCAGAGACGTATATTTTTTGCCTTGGACCTACTTGATATCATTTGTATGTCTCTTTTATTTTTTGATTGCTCACCTTCAGGGATTTCCTTGCACCGGTGCGATCTGCTGGCTGCGATGGACGGTTGTAAAGCCGTCGTAGTTTCATGACACCATCATACAAGAGCTGCTATTCATTGATGGACTATAATGTTCCTCCTGGATGAACATTATTTTGTTGATCCAGGAACAACACTTACACGGCGACATCAGATTGTGCGGAGCGGGAGGAAGAGGAGCTATATACTTTGAAGGTGCTGAGATGTTTCCTGAGGGAAACAGATTCAAACTAATGTCTGTCTGTCTGCTTTTTTCGGAGATGTGCAACACGGGCTAATAGGTCAGCACATGCCGTGGTCTTAACACCTTATTTCTTTAAATACAGAGGAGGTATAGGCTGAATAAATGGGTGACTTCTGTGAGAAAGAGTCTAGCTTTACCAAAACTTTAAATGGGTATGATTCACAGCGCACAGTGGATGATGGGCCGCTCATTCTCCTGCTTTCTGTTCTCCGTTTTACTTCACTTCACTCATGCCGGCCGGCTGTCGGGGTTTGGGTTCGCCACCATTTAACATCTTTAATCAAAATGTTGTGCAATGTTTGATACAGGTGGGTGGGGGCCCGAGCACGCCGGTCCGGGTGAGTTTGGGGATTCACCAGGGCTGTCTAATCTCACGCCAGCTTTATACCTTTGCCATAGAGCTGCTGCTGTGTTTTCTCAAGAGGAAGTTGCAGGGGTGCAGCTTAGGCAGCACTAAGCAGGCCAGTTTTTCTATCTGCCTATGCAGATGACCTGATTAGGGATGAGCAGGACACTGGGCCAGTGGAGAACTGTCTTAGGATTTATATGAGGGCTTCTTCTGCCAGGGTCACCTGGGGGAAGAGCGAGGCTGTGCAGTGTGGGACTTGGAGGTGGGGTTCTCATCCAATGGCAAGAGACAGGACTCAAGCTGCTGGGGGTTTGGGTCTGTAGGAACTGGGAGGGTGTAGTTTAAGCAATAAAGGCTAGGCTGTCAAAGTGGAAGTGGCTGCTTTCTCAGTCCTCGTATAGGGGATAGTTAATAACTTGGTGGCTTCGCCTAGCTGCGTTAACCCCTCCTAGCAGTGTTCTGGTGGAGAACCAGAATAATCTGGTGGATTTAGGGCTGCTGTCCTCTACCTGCCTGTGCAGGAGGGGGGTCAGGGCCTGGTCACCTGGAAAGCAGGGTGGCAACTTTCTGGCTCCAGGCAGCTCTGAAACTGTTATACAGGACTAACATCTGCTGGAGGGAAACAGCGTGTGCATTGCTAGGGAAGGCTGCCGATTTAGGACTGGACCGTCAGCTTTTCTGATACATGTGTGAAGGGGGTACTGCTTGAATTGTGGGTATGGGAGGAACCTCTGTTCCATCAGCCAGTGGTTCCGCTGGAACATCTGCTATCTCCTGTCAAGGGCAGTTGGAAAACTCCCCATGAGCATTCTGGGGGCTGGGTTCTCTGCCGGATGCCACAGAAGAGGGATGTTGCCTCTACTGATGGTGTCAGCTGAAACTGGGGGCTGGCAGGAAGAAGGGAGGCTGCTGTCTTTCACTACTCTGAGCCTGGGTCCGTTTGGGCAGGCAGGAGGTAGAGCCCTGTATGTAGCATGTGCTAAGGTCAGGAACCTCAGGGTCTTGAAGGACACTGGTGCGTACCAGTGGCAGGAGGTTCTGGGTGAGGAGGGCACCGCAAGGTTTAGGTGGAGTCTTTTACAAGCTGCTACTTCCTAAGAAGTCAGGGGATCTGTAGTGGAGGATAGTACATGGAGCCCTGGTGACAAACCGAGAGGTTTATGAATGTTTGGGGGCCGCACAATGCAACATGTCTGGTGGGAGAAGAGGGTCTGACTGTCGCTATCTAAATGTTGACTGTACCTGTGAGGGTTGCCAGCACTGTAAACATTGTTGTGCATGTGTGTGTGTGGATAGGTGGTTGGTGGGATTTTAATGTTTATTTTAGTTA
>OMOT01025357.1:12615-24980 GCA_900312575.1 Acanthochaenus luetkenii | reverse complement strand
GCGTCCTCCCGGTCCTCTTCCTTGTGAAACGCCATGGGGGGGGAAGCGACGTTGACAAAATAATGAGCGCGCCGCAAGAAAAGGTCTACAGCACACCTCTGCTCGGTGTGGAGGCTGTGTTGAGTCATCTTCCCGTTCTGCTGTGGGTGGAGGCGAGAGTCCCGTCGAACAGGGCCTGCCACCTGTGACTGTGACTGATTGGGTCGCTTTGGACGCTTTGTTGACAGAAGCAGCCAAGCAGGTTCACGTTTCCCATCTTCCCCGTGGTCTACTTCTATTCTTTCTACTGGCGGAAACAGCGGTGATGGTGACTGATCGGCCCGATTGGGTCTGTGGGGCCCTCGGACAGATCCAAAAAAAAAAGGGCCCCAATAACATAATGTCACCCCAACCCAGCGAAATCTGTCCCAACTCCAAACAATAACCCCAACACACACACACACACACACACATACCTTTCCCCTGGTGGTGGAACCATAGCATCATTACTATACTCCCCAGCACATGCAGGGACAGCAGCAGAAGAAGAATCGCAGTATCTTTCGCTTTGTCTTGACTTTAGCCGGGGCGTCGTTGTCCGAAGCTGCGTCGTCGGTGGCCGAAGCTGTGTCAGTGGTGTAATCCGAGCTGCAGGAGGCCGAAACGGTGTAATACGACCCGGGGGAGGCTGAAGCTCTCACATCCTTGACCTCCGCGTGAACGGCCTCCGGTGTACAGCTGTTCATGACCAGGGAAGAGCCCTTCACATAAGAGCTGCGGGCGTGGTCCGTCATGTGTATCATAGTGATGAAGTGATGCTGCAGAACATCACTGGGCGTGATCCTCTGCTCAGCGTCAATTTCAAGCATCCTTTGCAGGAGGCTTATGAATGCCAACATGTCCCGGTACTCGATCTCTTCTGCCGCCTCCGGGTAGAGCTGCATCAGATCCATCCAAGTGAAGAACCTGACACTCTCTGTGGACTGGACTTCCATTTCGTAGGGTAACTCCTCCGGTGTCCTTAGCTTCCAGGTGGGAGGGAAGCAATCCGTGTTGTGTCTGAACAACAGGCTAGTATTGAGACCATCGTTCAGCAGGCGGTCCTCCGGCTGACCCTGCATCTCCACGATGAATCGCATCGCATCGTATTCACTGCATGAGTTATCGAGGTGATCGCCCAGGAACATGTACGCCATGAGGCAGCCAAGGGCCCACATGTCTATGGCCTCGGTGACTGGGAGGCCCAAGAGGACTTCTGGAGACACGTATCCAAGAGCCTGAAAGGTGTCGCCGGGCTCCGCTTCGCAGGCAGAAATAGCTAGACCAAAGTCAATGAGTTTGACTCTGAGGGGCTGAGCCACACAATTCACCAGCATGATGTTATCTGGTTTTATGTCCGTGTGAATGACGTTTATGTTCCTCAAAGCCCTTAAGGCCACGGCCAGCTGCTGCATGATTGGTCTGATTTCATTGAGAGACAGGGGACTCGGGTATCGATCCTCCATGAAATCATGCAGACTCATGTCTAGCATTTCAAACACAACACAAATGTGTCCTTGGTGCGTGAAGCATTCATGCCACCGCACCAAGTTACACGTGTCGGGGTCCAGAACGCTGACAATTTCCAGCATTTCCTGCTCCTTTTTGGCTTCCTCCGTCCATTCAGCCCCCTTCCTGAGGACCTTTACAGCCACTGTTTTGTTTGTGTCCATATTGAGACACTTGGCCACTTTCCCGAAGCTCCCGTGTCCTATTAAGGCCTCCACCACGTAGTTAAAAGAGGTGCTAGACAGCACATCATTCTGGACTACCTGGAAATCCACTTGTGCCTCTTGAGAGGAAGTCTGGCTTTCAACGCTACATTGGCTGGACATCACCTTTCTCTCTCCATCTATGGGTTTCGGTGAAATTCCCGCTACATTTTCAGTGGACTCCACATGGAGTTATCCTCAACTATTTCTCTACCGACACTTTCCATCCTGACGCTGTCAGTCTGGCTCGACCCCTTTTCTCTGCCCCGTCTGTCCTTCACAGCATCCGCTGGTGAAACGACTGGTTACCATCTCAATGCCCAGGGGTCAGTTGCTGTGACCTCATACTGAGATAGAACGTGTCAGAGTGACGTCGATGTCGCGTCAGTCTTGCCCATATATGGACTTCCGAGGAGACGGCGCTAGGTGACGTCAGTAGCTCATTTGCATGCGAGCTGTAAAAATGTAGTGACTTGCAAATCGCGTGTGTTTCTGAGAGAGGACTTCTAAAACGATATGTATGGTGGTAATTACTATTTATGCAAATTCAAACCAATCAACCCATTTATAATAATGAAAAGATGTGTATTACAGATGTACATCCATTTTTGCCAGTATGAAGCAGTGGCGTATTTGTCATTGAGCATGAAAGCTATACAAACAAACTATTTACATATTTACCAAATTGAAGCAAACAATTTACAGGTTGATACTCTTCTTTTTACTAACTATATAACACAAGTGTTTCTTCAAACTGCTGCCTATCTAGTTGAAAATCAAGTTGAATAGTCTCAAGCCCGATAACGCCGACGATTCGGCCGTATTCCGTCAACCGGGAAAGTATGTACTCGGCCTGTCTGTCCGGCGGCAGAAAGGGGATTATCATGTCGCTTATCGCATATGTCGAGTATCGTGTTGCTGTAAAAGTCTCTGTCTGGATTCCAGAAGAGAAAAGAAAGAGAGGGAATCTGTTCATTAACTCGTCTTGCTCATATATTACATCGGCTTCTGAATCTGTTCATAGGACAATTGTACGCTTACATTAAAGTGATGTACGTAGATGAAACGTATAAAAGCTAGCTCCAACATTAATGAGGATATTATAGGCTAATATTCTTCTTGTCTAGCGCCGAAGACTCGGCCCAATCACGGCCCTATTCCGGTGGCCGGGATCTGATGTATTTGACCCAAAGTCATATTGTCTGACTGCTCAGAATCTCCCATGTACATCGGTCCATTTCCGTTTGCCAGACCTGCACCGACCACAGCCCGATTTAATATGATACTACGTTATTTGCCTTATCCTATAGCAATATACAAGCAGCTGTAAACCAACCTTAAACAATGCATAGGTTAACACTAATTACTCATAATTGCATTGTATTGGTATTCAGATTTAATGCAGGTCATTTCAATTACACTTTGTCCACATGTTCCTCCTACAAATTAATATAATCATGCAAAATAACAATTTTAGATGTGTTTATCAAAGATGACTATGTTTATTTTAATAATAGCGTTAGAAAAAGGAGTAGAGCAAAACTCTTTAGGGACTGTGGTTCCAGTCTTCTCCTCTGACGCTCCTTTCTTCCGTTTCCAGAGGCCATCTGCAACCACCTCTTCATATTTAGGTCTGTGCATAAAATAACTCATATAAAAAGAGTTATGTGGGACTGCACATTTGATTGATAGATAGGTAGAGAGAGAGAGAGACTAGTATGGGGGGGCAGAGGAGGTGGGGGAGTCAAACAGAGATAATTACTTGAAATGAAACCATTTGCACCGTTCGGAGTGAAAGATGTAACAGTAGACCAAAATGAGTTTATAATGGCAGTTCTAGCGACAAATTGCTACATTTTGAACCACGATATTGACAACAACATCTACAATGTATAGTTTTGATCCACTGCAACATCGGCACGGTTTTGGGGCGGCACAGGAGGCAGAGTTCCCGCCCAGCAAGGTTGAAGGTTCGAGTCCAGACACCTAACCCCAAATATCTCCCGTTGAGCAGTATAAAAAGCGTCTGCTAAACAATGTAATGTCGTGTGATGTTTCTCTCTTGCCCACATCTGATGAACACAATAACAATAATTTTACATTTTCTGACTTTGGAAATCCGGTGATCTCTCTGAGTTTCCATTCAGAGGGTTTTCATCTCAAATGAGATTTGATACAACTGGGAAACATGACCACAACACCATTTAAAACAGAAAATAAATATTCACAACAGCTTTTCTATAGAGAGTGGAAATACACTTATGTACATACTCTATTTTTAATATAGGAAACTAACCCTAAAATGGGTAAAGCACATTTTATTTTGTGTGGTCTTTGTTTGTTTTCAGGCTTTTACTTTACCAATTTCCTGTGTAAACGGAAACGCTTTTATTTTGAAAATCGTTTTGTGAAGATGACACGGAAACTGTGAGTAATTGGTAGCACGGTCGTCAGTAGAAGAGTCATAAACAAACTATCTGTTATCTGACAGGCAGGTGTCGGCTGTTGCGCTCGGCTACAACAATACATTTGTATATATTTTGGGGGGGTTTCTCAATGCGGGGACATTTCCGGAAAGCCAATCAGCCGGTCAATCAGATGCCACCGTGTGGTCATTGGTCAAAAATATAAGCAGAAGTTGGTCAAAACAAACGTGCCGCGGAGTCTATTCAATCTATTTCTATGGTAGCCCAGCCCAGTTCTGGTGTAAATGTTCATGACGTCGTCACGTACGCCTATGGCGGACCTTACGTTGGTTCCGGGAGACGCGTTGGCAATTTCCTCAACACAGCTCGGTCAGATGCCGTTATAGTCTAAGCTAGTCTAGTATTTAGTACGGCGGGCCAGGAGAGATGTATCGTACGATATAACACTGGCTGGAAAGGCGACCTACGGAAACGGAAAAACAGCTGGACACGGATTTGACATGCCCAGGTAACGTTAGCTACCGAATTAAACATGGTCTGTATTATATTTTGACGTGTTTGACCTGTTCATTTACGTAGCACGTCCGTACCGACCTCGGCTCGTGTGAACCAAGCCGATGACAGCGCCGTTGGGCGTCGAGCCGTCTAGATGTTTTGCTAACGTTACATAACTTATGTCAGTAGCGACTGTTAGCCGTTTTCACTCTTTGTGTTTGGTACTTTGTATCGTGCCTTAACGCGTCATACATGTAGGTCGTACTTTAACGTTAAGCATGTAACGTTAGTCTGTATGTCAAGACCACTGGCTCACATAATATCGGCCGTCGGCATGACGGTAACTTAACTGGCAACCTGCTGCTGTTCAGTTCCATATGTCTGGTCAGTCCAATGTTGGACTCGGTCCTTCTTGGCTTATGGGTGTGTGATTTGTTTTTGGTGTATGTTGGCTGTATCAGTTTAAATCACGACGAATGACACGTCTTGTTGTCTGTATTCTGTGTTCGATGTTCAGTCGGATCACTTTGAAACGCAGCACTGGGATATTGAGTCAATAGTAGTCGTTTCCAAGGCCTACAGTCCCATTGCGCACCATCCCTAAAGAGAAGAGGCCAAAGTGTGGACCCAGGCCAGGGGTACACCACCACCACACCCTGCGTTTGGCTTCAGGTCTGATTAACATCAGAGCAGTGTTCGGGAATGGCTTTGTGGAGTCCTCACCCGGCCCCTAGGCCCCGAAAGAAAGACAGCACTTGCACTCTCTGAGTAAGCACCTAGTCATCTGCAGTAAAAGAGGACGTACAGACAATAATGGGGGACAGGAAACTCTCTTCACTACCTTCCCCTGTTGACTGTGGTGTTGTCACAAAAACAGGAAAGCTGAAGTATCTCAAGGCTACTGAGATGAGAGATCACAGGAAAAGCCATGTGTTCTTCTTTTTGCCAGTTTGACTGATCCCAAGAACAATAACACGTCCTTTAATTAAGCCTAAACCCAAATTGAGCTAGTCAAGTCAATCAAGGCTACAGTATATGCTACTAGACTTTCTCATTTGTTGAAGTCTTTTTTTGGTTGTTGTTTTTTGCGCAGATATTTTTTATTTGGGATCAGACACATTTCTTGAGCCAAATCAATGGGCTTCTTTCTGAACCTAATTCATAGACATAGTCAGCCATCTCAAATCTTGCCATAGCTTAGATGTTGGATCATCGTGTTTGGCTTGCTACTAATGAGTCTAATTCTAAGGAATGGAAGAAATTGGCTATAACTGTTGAGCATAGTTGGTTTGACTTTCAGTCCAGCCAAGAGGTATTCAGTGCCATGTCCACTGGTTGCCTGAACTGCGTATTGGAAATCCCTCTTGAGCTGTGGACGAATTCTGAATATTCCTGGAGCTGCAGAGATGGGAATGCTGGGACAGCTGCTGTATGCCCCACACGCAGCGGCTCCATCCAGATGGGTTCAATAGTTTCCTAGAATCTGGCTTGCATGTTCACATGGAGCACAGATTGAGGCAGTGTTTGATAACCACCTAGTAAAGTGGCGTTGCCTCAAACAGGACGGAAGATGAAAAACTTGTGGTCGGAACTTCAGAACTACATCAGACCGCTTTGATCTATTCGACTGCCATTAGCCACACTAAATGAACATGAATGGCCGTTGATGAGAGTGGTGTGTTATGCTGACATCACATTTGGGCTGTGAGGAGGTTAGAAATGTAATTAGGAGGAGGCCCTCCTTTAATGGTTAGCAGGACCCCGGGCCCATATCATTGAGGCTGTTCACAGTCACAGAAAGGCTTGTCATGTATGCCGGTCAGTCAGTGTATCAAGTCCTGATTGATGAAAGGGAGGGCAATTTTCTCATCGGAGGTTGTGGCTGACATCAGTGATTCATGAGTAACTGAGGATGACACGGTCTCAGGGCTGCAGGATGACCTGGCCAGTCCGTTCTGGCTTTGTTTTTCACTCTTGGGTCAAGGGAGATCTGTACTGTTGGTCATCCAGTGAAGAATGACATGACTTTAGAGCCAGGCCTGGACATCTAGCCGCCACGGTGGCCTTTTTTTTCTTTTTTCATCTTGATTTGTTAGAGGGGAATGCTCATGGCCTGATTCTACATGCCAAAGGATACAAATAGTGAAAATGTTTGCAATTTGAGTCATTAACTGGTTGATTATCCAGAGTTTGACATTTAAATGCTTAGCCTGCTTTTAGCCATGTGTGTTCTAGCCTCAAATGTTTTTAATATATACTCTTGTTAGCAATTGGAAATGTCTATAAGGCTAATAAATGTTTCTTTTTCATCCCCAGGCAGCCCTGCCATGGACACAGAGATGATTCCCAAATTTTCTTCAAAGGATGAGGAAATTGATTACTGGAAGTCTTTAGCCCTCAAATATAAGAAAAGGTAGGATATGTGATCTATTTCACAGAATATTGTGTCTGATGAACGTCATTGCTATGAGGTATATAGTATAACCTCTTTATCTGAGGCTGGATGTTTAATGTCTTTGTTAAGTTCAGTCATGAATGACATATACCTACATATTGCTATTGGCTAGATATTGTATGAAAACTATGTTCTTAGCTCGTTGACTATGGGGGTGTTGTCTATTTGCTCGCTATGCTCATTCTTGCAAATGAGGTTGTGTCACAAAGGATGTGTCATATATCTTATTAGCATTTCATACATCGTATTACGTGTTCTCGCTTGCATTTCCGCGTTCACTTTTTTGCTCAGGTCGCAATAGATTCATTGACTTAGATTTGTCATTGAATATGGTGTCACTTTCGCAGATATCATATCCAACAAGGTGTTACAGATAGACCTGCTTTGTCTAGTTTTGTCAAATCCAAAGCCACACCTCTCCCTGATCCCACGGACTACACAGGTTATCCCAAGCCAGAACCTTCAGCTAAATGTCAGATGATGGCTGTAGCCATGTATTCCCCCCCATACAAATTATATACAGTAACCCAACTTAAAAATGTGTAGACCCTCACTGTTATGTAATAGCCAGACACAAAGGCAAGTTGCTGAAACTGTGGTTTTGAGTGTGGTTATGAAAGACGTTAAAACACAATCATTTTCTCATTATTTTTAACCAAATGCTTTGGACATTTCGGGGTCGAGTCTCAGTTTAAAGTTTCAGTACAGAAACCACGTCTCAGCATAATCTTGTTTGAGAGTTTGTCTGTGTTTGGCCATATGACGCAAAGGACCAGGCTAGCTTTTTGAAATCAATCCCCACAAACATCTGTGGAATGCTCATGAGGAAATGACTATACCTTTGACATCTAAAAGAGAGAACACAGCTGGTGTTTGGACTGGTAGTAACACTACTAGTGAGTGTCATGTTAATCGTTCTTCGTTGAGCCAGGCCTATGTCTTCTATTGGTGGAGTTGGGGCCTGTACGTCTCTCAGAGGAAGTGAAAAACACAGCACAGAGGCCAGAGGGGGTTAAAAGCTTTGAGGTTTTTGAAGAATTTCCTGCTGTGGGGAAAAACATCAACCCATGACAAGAAAATAACTCCAAGGCTCTTGTTAGCAGTGGTTTACCTCACACATGTTTTGGTGCTTACGTTTTGTCGGGATCACTTTTACACTGAACCATTCACAGTGTTAGCATGCAGTGTTTGTTGGTTACCATATTGAAAGCTGTCTCCCTAAACTACGGATATTTTTGAGTAGATTGTTTTTCATAGTTGAATGTGATTAGGATACAGTTTGTGACCATTGCTAAAATACTTAATCATGTGAGATGCATTCACTTCTTTAAAACATGGTTCCATGCATTTCTAATTTTCACACATTTAATACATTTGGATTTCACAAATATGTGGCATTGTTTTTTAACATGTATTTAAACAGTGAAGAGCTGTTGTGGCGGGGAAGGACAAGTCTGTACTGTTGAACAGGGGAGCTGTGTGGCGCAGCGTGCTGATGAAGCAGCCTCTGTGGTGCTGGTATGTGTGGAATGACCAGGCACAACAACTGATTCATGGATTCCACTGCTCACTAGAGCCACTGTGAGGCCATTGAGGTCCGCATAAGACCAATCAGCTGATCTCAGAGCAGTGTGAGCCATCATGTCGTCATGTGTGTGCTCCACCACAACAGGCAATAAACCAGGAGTAGCTAGTCAGTTACCTCCCCTCCCTATTCCACTGTGAGACCTTTCCCTCAAATAGACCTAAACGTACAATAAGTTATTGTGTGTTTTTTGCCGGAAGGTTCCCTATGCAGGGGTCAGTCCTGACCAGTGTGTAGTTACATCCTCTTTCTTAGCTCATATCCCCATCCTGGTCCCGGGCCCCCTTGTATTCTGTTCACCCCTAACCTGTAACCCCTTTCACAGCTGACTCATAACAGAAGGCCTGTTTTTCCGAGCTGCTGCTGAGCTATCTAGCCTGCTATTCTCGGTTCAGCTGTCTCTTTAGAGCTATATTCAACGTGCTTAACTCGACATGCTGACCCACGCACTTTTTTCTTCTATTGTTTGGAAAAGACAGGAGTGAAGGTTAAATCATGTCTACAAATATCTGCCAGGCTGAGTGTTGTTTTGCCGGTGGGTTTATTTCTGACCAGCTTCATCTAGCTACCAGAATATGCATGAGCCTGACTCATCTTACAGGACAAAAGCCAGGCAATATTCTAGAGCTCAGTGTAGTTTGTCTGAGGTCATTCAGTCAGTCAACTCCACAGAAATGAATGATGGATGGTGAGCAGGGTAGCTGGTATGTGACCATGATTGTTTATGTCTCTCCCCATTGTGTGTGTGTGTGTGTGTGTGTTGTTTGTTTGTGTGTCCAGCTACCACGAAGCTCAGGATGAGCTGCAGGAGTTCCAGGAAGGGAGCCGGGAGCTGGAGGCTGAGTTGGAGGCGCAGCTCGGCCAGGCTGAGCACCGCCTCCGAGACCTGCAAGCTGAGAACCAGAGACTGAAGAACGAGGTGGACAACCTCAAGGTAACCAGGCCTGGTGACTTGCACTTGGGTTGCTCTTTGGGTCTATGGGCTAGGCTACTTATAGAGGAATTTGTGATTACGTAATTACTTCACATCATCTCCTTTGGGGCCAAGATCCAATGTCCTTCTTGTAAATCAAGGCATGCCCTTAGGTAATCCTCCAGCATTCCATAATTGGATGCCGGGATCAAGAGAGAGAAAATAGAAAACTGCAAGGACATTTCTCTCCTCTGGCCCTAAATCACTACAGGCATAAATATTCAGACTTTTTTTTTCCTTCTGATTATTGCAGCCTAAAGCATTCACTGTAGCCTGCACAGGACTGAAACGCGTTGTTGTAAACGGAGTGGGCAAATGGCCCTGGAGATATCATGAGTCATGCTCTCTCGTCTTTGTGCTGCAGTGGCCACAATTTAGGCTTGCAGCCCTGCCACTGACCCCACTCTGATCTACCCCAGACCAAATTAGCCACATGGCGTCTCCATGGAACAGGGAGGCCAATGATGGAGGAGGCTCTTTAAAAATGAAACTGTGGAATAACATCTTGACTTAATAACATATGTGTCTTATGATTCACAAAGCTTCCCCTATTGTCGTTAATGACTGTTATATAGTACATAAAGTAGCAAATTGTGCTTTAACATGCAGCATGCCTTGGCAAATGTAGGATACGTTAGGGTGATGTGTTCGCAGGACAAAATGTGTCTTCATTGTCCTTTTTTCCCTAAATGCCCTCACTACCCTGTTCTTCTCTCTCCTTCACTCTATCTATCTCTATCAGGAGAAGCTGGAGCAACATTATGCCCAGAGTTATAAGCAGATCTCCATGTTAGAGGATGACCTGGGCCAGACACGCAGCATCAAGGAGCAGCTCCACAAATACGTCCGGGAGCTTGAGCAGGCCAACGATGACCTGGAGAGAGCCAAAAGGTCAGACTGACAGGGGGACACCTTACATTTGGCTCACTGTCTCACTGGCTCACTGTCTCACTGTGCACAGTACAGTCAGGAACACAACCGCTTTCATTCTGGTTTTTGGAAAAGAGACGTATGCATAATTTATAACATATTTCTACGCTTTTGGTGCATCAGAGCATACTTGTTTGTGGGTGTTGAGGGTTTAGAGATCAGCTACTTTTATTGTCAATATATTCTTTTACAGTATCTCAACCCCCGGTCTTACGCTCATGTGGCTCAAATGCTTTATGCCTACACATACATGATCCAGTGTTTGCTGTAGTATTTTTTGTAAATGTTGTGAATGGAGATAATTGTGGTTCTGAGACCCAGGTGGCTCCTGGGCCCATTCCAGTAGGTGTTGCAGTTTAAGAATAGATGTTATTTGGATATGATATATGGGTGAATGTGCTGTAATTGCAGTTATTTATTTTTTGTCTGAGCAGATGAATTGCCATTGTATGTAGATTTTCTAGCCGTGGGGCATTTTTCCAGGTCTACTGCAGCTAAATGAATGTAAAGGATATTGACAATTGTGCTCCTCACCCTCTACATGCAGGGCAACAATAGTGTCTCTTGAGGACTTCGAGGGCCGTTTGAACCAGGCCATTGAGAGAAATGCCTTCCTGGAGAGTGAGCTGGATGAGAAGGAGTCTCTTCTGGTGTCTGTGCAGCGGCTGAAGGATGAAGCACGAGGTATGGATAGAGAGACACAAGGCACACAAGCCCACCTCTGCCATTGTATATTTAATCAGCGTAAGGCTTGGTGGAGGAGTATCTCATGTGTTTGGGTCTGTGCTCTGCAGACTTGAGGCAGGAGCTGGCAGTACGGGAGAGGACTACAGACAGGATGTCGGCGCCCAGCTCCCCCACCATAGACCTTGACAAGATGGACTCCGCAGTACAGGCCTCTTTATCCCTCCCAGCCACACCTGTTGGGAAGATCATCGAGCACCCCTTCATCAGCCCAAAAGGTCAGGATCGATCTCACTCTCTGTTTCACATTGGAGATGGACCTGTTTCTGATATGTGTATTAATATTGGCTTGTCTGCTCCTTCTGCCTGCTCTAGCATTGACCAATGGTTGTGGCAGCTCTTCCCTCACTCCCTCTGCTAGGATCTCTGCTCTTAACATTGTCGGTGACCTCCTGAGGAAAGTCGGGGTAGGCATTACACCTTTCTAGTTTAATACATTTACCTTTTTCAGATGGTGTTATGTGTGTATGAATTGTATGACTTACAATGCAAACTGTCACGCAGTGCTTTAGAATTATGAGCAGGCTGCGGTACACTGAGCAACTGCGTGTCCTAAACCACAGGACAAATAGAAATATGTCTATGACGATGCTAAATACAGGGTGTTTCCCGTTTTGTCACCAGGCTTTGGAGTCCAAACTAGCTGCCTGTAGGAACTTTGCCAAAGACCAGGCAGCAAGAAAAAATTACTCCACAGCCAACGGCACACTCATCAACAGCAACGCCACCAAGTTCTCCAACTCGCTACATACCACTTACTTCGACAAAACGTGAGTCTCCCCTTGCGTCTTGTCTTCCAGTGAGACACAGAAGTTGTGCATAACATGGCACACTACAAGTGTAGAGAAGATATTCAATTTAATTTAAGGACTTGACTTATGTGTATTTCTGTGTTTGTTCTCGCTCTCTCTCTGTGTGTGTGTGTGTGTGTGTGTGTGTGTGTGTGTGTGTGTGTGTGTGTGTGTGTGTGTGTGTGTGTGTGTGTGGCTGTGTGTGTGTGTGTGTGTGTGTGTGTCTGCGCCTGTGC
>OMOT01025355.1:0-15165 GCA_900312575.1 Acanthochaenus luetkenii | reverse complement strand
AGTACATTGAGGAATGTTGTCTTTGAGGTTTAAAAGGGAGCAGAAGAAGGGTTCAAAGTGAATCTGTGGAAAACACAGTCTATATACAGTATATGTGTGTGTGAAGATTTTCATTCCAAAATGAGACATCCACCATTTGAAAGGTGTGACGCCTAGTCTGACAACATGATTAATGACACAAAATTAAAATAGATTATGGCTCTTTTTAAAGGATAGTAGTTAACGCAAGTCTTGGGTTGGAAAATGATTACACTCTTACAGACTGGATCCTCTATGTTGTAAAGACACTGAATTATGAATTTCAGGTAATGACATATACTGTATATATATATATATATAATTGTATTTTTTTGCTGCCTCTGACTAATTCTTTATCTCTATGCAGGTTGTTGGTGGTGTGTCACTTGTACCTGCTGTAACATGAGGGCCTGCTGCTGCTGGAGGAGAACCTGGAGCTGCTGAGGGCTCAGGACCTGCTGCTGAAGGATCTGCTGCATCTGCTGTGGAGTTATCACTTGGGGTGTCATCATAGCCACTGACACTGGAACCTGCACAGACACACAGAAAAAGAGGATAGCTGTCAAACACGAGTGCAGAGCATAGTGCAGAATAGATACAAAAGACAAAACAAAAAGCACACACATCCACCAATGCTCTGGTCACACGACCTTCAGCATCAACACCCCCTCTCTCTCACAAACCCCTCAATGGCATCGGACATGATCCGCATCCGTTCTGATGCTTCTCGGAGCTCGCCGTTTATACAACATGGCCAACACGCCATACCTGAGGACGTGAAAGAGCGCCTCAAGATGCTGCGGTTCTCTCTTTGTGCACGCACGACATGTCATGTGAGAACATTTCATTACAAATGCTGTCAACAGCAATCTATTAATGTGAAGATATAGAGCGCCCAGAGGAGGAGCCACGGTGAAGAACAGGCAGGCCTCTTAACTAACTCCCAGCAGAAAGGTGCGAGTGCATGACTCCTCAAAACAAGTGATTTGTTGTGACACTGAAAGAGCCCCCACAGTTGTCAGGGTGCCTTAATTGCTCTGGCGGAATAGGGGACTCTGAGTGTGTCTGGATGCTGCCACTCACTGCTATGATGTGCGATACCATTAAAAGCTCCTTTCGCTGACATTTAGATGACAAACAGCAACTAAGATGTACTTGATAGCGCTGCACTTTTGCGATTGTTAACATGTTTTGGTGATGGTTCTTTTGTGCATGTGTGTGAGTGCGTACATGAGCGTGCGTGTGCCAGCGTGTGTGTTAAAATGTGTTTTGTGTCACACAGGCTGATGTCAGCGGCTGATAGAGCGGACGTTACTGACAGTCTGTCTTCACCAAGGTTACCCAAATTGTGTGGCGGCCTTATAGCTAATGACACCCCTTTGAATTTTTCATGCATTTCTGAATGTAATTTAGCTGTTTAGAATCTCATCCGGCTACTAAGGGGCTTCTCTTGACACACGCCCTGCATGCATATCACCTTATTAATTATCCCAACTGTAGCATAAAACAAAAACAAAGCGCAGCCGTAATGAACAGCTTGTACTGCAACCGCAGAGGAAAGGGCAGTGATGTCAAAAAGGACGGACCAGCTTTGATGCGTTCGGTTAACTTCATTGAGCAGTGTTGTACTACACTCTGCAGTGATCTTCCAGCCTCGAGAGAATGGTGGAGGCTCAGCCCCACCCAGGACTAACACACA
Source organism: Acanthochaenus luetkenii (assembly GCA_900312575.1). Classification (NCBI taxonomy): domain Eukaryota; kingdom Metazoa; phylum Chordata; class Actinopteri; order Beryciformes; family Stephanoberycidae; genus Acanthochaenus; species Acanthochaenus luetkenii. Next base: position 13,448 of record OMOT01025355.1, on the reverse strand, counting down.
CACTTCACATTTCTCATTTCCAGAGCCAGACGTAAGGGGATGAGGAGGAAAATGCAATATTAATTCCCCCCTGTATTATGTCTTAATATGCAGTCCATCTTGACTTTTGCACATGGTTTGTCCTGTCATTTGCATAGCCTCGGCCTCCCGTTTCCTAATTTCACAGTCATTATCCACTGAAGCCCTTTTTTCTGGTCATCACTAATTTTGATGAACTATTTTGAAGGTCAACCAAGCAGCCCTGTCTTGCTGACACACAAGCCCCATACATGATGTGATAGATATGGCCTGTCTGCACCACAGACAATTACCGCCCACACACACCGCGGATAAATAATAACGGTCCTTTTTTTAGATGCTTTACATTAACTACATGCATTAAAAATCTACTCCCATACTTGACATGCTCTATTTTTTTACAACCACATTAAGGCAGTGAATTTAGCCTTATTTTCATATGTATAATCATTTTATCATGCTTCCTTGATGTCACATTATATAGAGTCCGACCTGAAGAAAAGGAGAATAAACTAAAATGAACACAGAGGTTTTACACACTTTCACGGCTCTCAATAGCTGACAATTTCATTACAATTTAGATTGAGATTTAATTTAATTGTCTTTATTTTTTACACCTTGGGTGTATATATCTCATCATGGCTTCACACCTCGCCTTGTCAGGAGTGTCTGGCTCACAGTAACTACAGCTAGAGCAGCTTCCTCCCTGCACAGCCCCAGCAAGAGGCTATTACAAACCCCCATTTTATTACCCATTACTACTGAGGTCATTAGCAGCAAGAGGGATTGTATGCTTCTTAACCTATTGATCAATGTAACTACTACCATTTAATCCTGTGCTGAAGGAGTGAAAATCTGCCTAAGATGGGGGGGCTATTGAGGAGAAGGGCGGGAGGGAGCACTTTAACTGAAAAATATTACCCTGGCCGCTGTATCATGCCCATTTAACGCAAACACAGGACGCCAGTCACCATTTAGAGCACTCCCATATGGTGCACTCCCTTATCTCTTGGATAACATCATGACTCCAGATGAACCACAAAAATACATCACCACCTATAGACAGTCTAAAAGGAGACTCGCACTGGGCTAATAACTGGAGGGATCTTCTGAGCCCAGCTCTAATCTACTCTACCAATATGTGGGTGTGAAAAAGAGAACATTCTGGGCACGCCAGAAATAGCTGACGTTTATGAATTTCACAAAGGTGTGGTGCTCTCCAGGTGCCTCCCATACATAAACATTCAAACCTGGAACATTCTCACAGCTGCAGAGTGACTGGAGGCAATATACCAGCACAGGCCTGCTGGCCAAACACAAACACACACACACACACACACACACACAAAGCTGAACTGAGGCATGTTAACTGTCGCAAGCAAATACAGGCACATTTACAGCGCATAATCTATAGGAGGAACAAAACCATACTTACTAGACACACCAGGGCAGCATGCTCACACCATATGTACAATATAAAACTGGGAATATCAGAGCACACCATTCCATACATTCAGAACAGCATTCACTCATTAAATTATTGTGTGTTCTTGTTTGTATTTCAGAACAATATGAAAAAAAGTATATATACTGTATATCGTATTGAAAAAGAAAGAAAGTAATATTCCTTTTCGTTAGCAATCTGACACCAATACAAATGTATTTATCATATTCCTCTGCATTACTTGATGTGGCACACACCCCCAAACACCAACACACACACACTCACAAACACACAGTGTAGGGAGCGTTTGTCATTAAAGGACACCTAAGCCAACTTCTCTTTGTGCGTCACCACTCAAGAGTACAAGCACAAAATATGATAATCTAATGAGGGAACACAAGCCGAACATCTGAAGACGTCAGAGAGTCACTGATTCAGAGTTAATGAAGACGCTCCCCGAGCACCGTCCCCCCCACCCCATCACTAGTCAGAGGTCAGAGCCTGGTGAGAAGGACTAGGGGTGAACCAGGCTGGCAGTGGGATAGCCTCTCTCCCTGCGCCGAGGCAATTAAGGAAAATAGAAATGAGGGAAAGGAGGCCAACATCAGTGAGACGTTTAACTGTCCATGAAGGTGCAGGTTACATGAAGGAGAGAGAAAAGAAAGAAAAAAGAAAAGAAAGAAAGACAATTATCAAATTTTCATTTGTGCTCCCTGGGTCATCTTGTTTTGTAGTGGCATCAGACGGAATGCAGAAGTAAAGCAATAACAAGCCCTAGAGAATCCAGTCCGTTTGATGCTGTTTTGCTTGGTCTGGAGTGGCGTATGGAAAGGAGCCCTCGTCATGACTATGATCCTCGGCATGAAAATGTCGGCGAAATGAGGATTTCACGGGAGCCATTGTACTTAAATGATGTGTGAACATAACTAGTTGTCGACAAGATTGAAAACGAATTCCCTATCGCTCATTCAGGTTGATTGAAATCTCTGAGCTGGGGAGAATTTACGAGAAACAAGCACATTTCAACACCACCACACATATTTACACCAATAACCTAATAATAATAATACATATCTTGATTTGGAATTAGTCCCAACAACTAATATTTGTACATAACACATTTTCGATCCTAGATTCATAGGTAAGTCTGGTAACAACACCAGTCTATGAAATTTTACCAGCAGAAGATAGAACTGCCCATCGCTGTGTTAACCTCGAAAATGTTTCTCCGTCATCCACATTGAAGCCGTTTTAAAAATGTTTACCATTCAGATAAACAGATTAATTACAGTCACATTTGCTCTACATTAGATATATATATATATACAGTATATATATATTCCATATTGAGGGGGTTTTGGCTGAAATGATTCGCAGCAACTGTAAAAACAAGTAAATATTGCATTTTAATTAACTTTTCAACTACAAACAAACTGGTTTTCTTGGGGCCAGTCTCAGTGTCGGGTTTTAACAAACAAACTGCACGGCAAAGTGAGCGAGGCTCTCACCCCAACAATAACAGCTGAGCTGCGTGCTGGACGGTCTTTCCCACACTGGAGGCGGCTGCCACTGCAGGTGCCCACTGCTGACTACAGAGCAGAGGGCATGGTCCCCCAACACACACACACACACACACACACACACACACACAATCTCTGAAACACGAATGTCTATCAGTTTACAGCAACATTCTTCTTTTTCTAATAACACACCATTATATATTTCAGAATATGTAATTTCAATCTACAAGGCAAATTGATGACCAGCTGTTTTCTTGTACAAAACACTAAACAAAAACAAAAACACCTGTGAGGTTGTATTTTAGTTACTTGAAAGTGTGATTCACTTCACAGAAAGTGCTTCTCTTTCCGTTTTCACATGAGAAACTCGGATGACATCTTCTGTCACTTTCGTTGACCTTTCAAGCCACACCCCCAAATGCATATTCCACAGCCAAAAGGCACTTGAGTTTTGAGACCTGGTTCACACATTTGGGGTGACATCTGCCGTCCAACACACGTCTTACTATCACTGTCTCTGTGTACCGCATGCTCCATGATCTGTGGTTTACCAGCTCAGCACGGTTACGCAACAGTGCGTCTTCAGAAGCATTATTTGAGTCAGTTGAGATTTAATTAAGATCACGGCCTCTAAAATCCTTTTCAAATGAAACTGTAGCCAAAGACAATGGCTGACACATCCTCATGCACATTGTTTCTATTCTCTGCACACCAGCAACGCAAAGCTAATCCTTGTTTCCATGACGGCAGACAAGGGGGCCACAAATTGTGTTGCTTCTTCACGCTCCTCATGATGTTGTCTTTTGTGACTCATAAACTATACAGCCAATCAATATATATATATATATAGTATACAGTATATATTTGTCAAGATATACTGTCACTTTCTGTATTGTTTTAAAATGTAGGTCATGATTATGAGTGGAGAAAAAAATACGGTGATCTTTTTTGCCATAAAACACCATGTAATCACATCATTATCCTACCAGCTAAACCCTCTGAAACGCATGGCATCGCAAGTGTAGACTTGATCTTCCTATCTGTAACCAAGTACTCCAAGCAGTAACACTCCTTTAAAAAAAATTAATGAAAGCCGTTTTCAAGTAAAAACATGTTTTAGTCTGGAAAGCCAGTGAACAACAGCAGAGAGCAGCTGGTGGCTCACTATATCACAGCTAAACTATTCCCCCTTCTCTCCTCTCTCTTTCTGTGCCTGCCTGCTCCACATCCCTGTAAAGGATATCCCAGCAATCTGTGGTGCTCTGGCGGCGGCTACCCCCTGTGCCCCCCTCTACGGGTACAAGGCTAATATCTGGTTGCCTATGTCATGGTTTAGAAATGACAGGTGCTGGCAGCCCCTCGCCTTGACAGACCACTGCACAAATAACGCCCCTGCCTGAAAGGGCTAATGCACTACTAATGAACAATAAATCAACTTTGATTACAAACTGTCAACCCAATCAGCTCGCACTCCAGCTCTCCCAAACTGCGAGTCCCGGCACAGCTGCACGGCATTACGGTGCACGCTGCCCTGTTTAGGCTTCGCTCTCCTCCTATTCCTCTTCACCCATCTGATCTTCACCTCCACCGGCTCTCCCTCTTTTTTGCACTGCCACACTCACCCGCTTCCTTCACACTGCCACAAGCTGCTGAAAACTTGCATCCCAAAACGTTACCAATGGATGGTAAGTGCAAACAGAGAATGGAAAACAATACTCCAAAAAGTGAGGCAAATGTGGGTATTTTCAATGATCGCATGAGTGTATTACTTAAAACCGTTGTAGTCAGAAGACTTGAGGTCATTAAACACCACAAAGTCAATAGCTGTCTTCTGTGTAAAACCTCACGGCAGCCAAGTAAGACTCAATCTCCACAAAAGGAAAAATTGTGAGAGACGACCAACAGCGGCACAACTTTCCCACTTAAATGCACTCCGCAATCCCTTTACTGCACACACACACACAGACAGACATTCACACTCCCTAACTTTTCAGGAAGATATCAGCGCTGACATTTGGAGTGACAGCGTGTCTCTAACGTGGTTTTGTGGTGACGGTGTCAAATATAGAGCTGTGCCTCCCTCTGTCTTAATTCACAGTGACATGGTGTGGACAGTGAGGATTAGTCCAGGCCATAGCCTGAGAGCAAGCAAAGTCTGACCAGCGCTCATTAAGAGACACACACCATAACAAAATACACAACCAGCAAAACAACCAAAAATAAAGGTCTCTGCAAATATTAAATACACTAAAGTAACAAAATACTAATTTTGTGGCGGGCAAAACAATGTAAATGAAAAGACAAACCTACCTCCTGCTTTTCCTAGAACTTTTCATAATTCAAACTACATACGGTTACAGGATCCTGCTTAACTGGTTAGCTCACTGTCAGCAAAGTAAACATGGCAGTCAGCAACTTACTGTAAATACGGCTTAGCGAATACATTTACTAACAAACAAGCAAAGTAAATGAAATGTTTTAAAGCACCATCTCTAATTACCATCAACAGCACAACAGATAAACAGATGCACCTAAAGCATAGTCTTTTTTAAAGCAGTGAATTCTGCAACAATAAATCTACTATACCATCAAGACAAGCCTGTACACTGTCAGTGTCTCAGCGGCACAGTAAACCCTGGATCACTTCTCCTCTCATACAAACTGAATGACAAAATTAAACACTTACAATGATAGAACGTCAACAATAGGCAGACAAAAAGCCTCATTTTCTCCTTTTCCCTGGTCAAATTAAATTGTCAAGTTTTTTACACAAGAAAGCTGGCACAATCACAGAAATTAATCATATTGACAAACCTGACAAACTCCATTTAGCTGGCAGGGTAAACAGAGTGCCGGGCCGCGCGGTGTGGAGTGAAGCAGAGCGGAGAGCAGAGCGGCAAGGGAAAGAGAGAGAGCGAGAGAGAGAGAGAGCGAGCGAGAGAGAGAGCGAGAGCGAGAGAGAGAGCGAGAGCGAGAGCGAGAGAGAGAGAGAGAGAGAGAGAGAGAGAGAGAGAGAGAGAGAGAGAGAGAGGCAGGCAGGCAGGCAGGCAGGCAGGCAGGCGGATGAACAAGCGCCGCTGTGCTGTGGAGTCTCCAACCTTCCTCGGGATACAGACAGATTGCACGCGCAAGGTTGCTCCCTGGCTGACAAGATACAAAACTACCCAATCAACCACGCCCTTCTCCACCAATCACAACCAGCCTCCTAAACATAATCAATTCAAATGGGGCCACACAATGGGGTGCCGTGGGCCAGGCTGCAGGTGAACCCGTGCCTTTGTGTGGGGGGCCCCTTTAAAAAAAAAAAAATAGCCACAGTTGACGGCTGTTAACCCTTTGACCCCTGCTGGGACTCCGGCCGTGCTATTGAAACAATGGGAGCCTAAAGAAAGAGGCCCTTTAATTAAACAACAGATAAGTAAACACAGCTATCCAGCGGAAAGAAAGAAAGAAAACTGGCCCCGCTATCAGCCCCTTTATTGTTCTGCTAAATGGAATTGTTTATAGTGCAGAGCACAAAGAGCACAACTCATTTCACATGCTGAAAACAACAAACGCACAAACAATTCAGACGCTTTGTAGTCGTTTTGGGCTTGTTGTTTTTGTCATTTTTATTTTCCAAGATGAGACAATACCATATGTGAGTACTTCATTTTAGAGTAACAGAATATATTTATGAAAACAGTGCTTGTTGTTTCCCCCCCCACTAATGCTTGTGTACACTTACACCACAGCACACAACTATTTGCAGTGTACTAAGACATGTTTGGGTGTATTTGGTCATTGTACCAAACACAGCAATATAAACGTTGTAGTTTTAAATACTTATCCTACAATTTGGCCTACAAGCTAGAACCACTTACATGAATAGCTAATATCACGCCAGCTACAAGGCAATCCGTCCAACTCCATCCCGATGAGAGCAATTAGCTGTCATGATATCATCACAAGCTTTAACACCCATGTGCACTCAGCAAGGAGAAAAGGCAGCAGAGGAGAACAGGACCCTGCCACCTGCTGGAGATCTGACTGAACTCACCAGGAGAGAGAGGTGGCAGGATGAGATACACTGCCTCCTGTCAACTTATATTTTCCTCTCTTTTGATGATGAATCGAGCCTTTATAATCTCCCAGTCTTTTACATTTTCATATATTTCCTTCTATAGTATATCTTTTTTTTAAATGCAAGGAGCTGTTTGTCAGACCGAATAATAATAAATAAATACATTCTCATTCACTTGTTACAAACTTGTGCAACCCATCTAGGAAAACAAAGTGGGGCAGGATTAACACCTCACTTTGTTAATTACCATGACAATAAACACAATGCAGAATAACACAGCTCTAAAACACAGCTCATATCAACAGCTATAAACCCTTGGCCAAGGATGAAGGAATGTTCATGGGATGCATTCCAGTCCGCAAACACACTGGTAAAATAAACAGAGAGCCTGCATAACAAGCCACTGCTCTCATCTGCTAATAACTAACAATGAGCTTTGCTAAGCTGGCCTGACCTATATAAATTATTGACTGGGACACCTCAAGTGTCAAAAGTGACAATTCCAATACATATCGTAGTGAATAATTAAGTGGAAGAAAAGGCTCTTTATTTTCTATCTGACACACTCAAGACGGCTCACACAAAAAGACAGTGACATGTAGGCATGCACTCGCAAACGCACGCACGCACACACACGCTCGCACACACACACAAAGTGGTTAGGCTGTGGCCACACTGTTCTCCCCCGGCACTCTCCCTGGGGTGGCATGTCGGCGTATTCTCAATAAAACACCTTCTTAGCAGTAATAGGCCACTGTTCTCATTTCAACGCTCCCAAAGGCCTCATGATAAATTTAGCAGACACACAGTTCAAGCTTCTCCTCTCACACACTGTCTCTCTAATCCATTGCCTCTGTGCCTGCGCCATGTACAATAATTACACATATGTGTCGATGTGATACACACTCTATATAGATTTTTTTTTTTTCCTGTGTATGGAGAAGCATCAATATCCTTGAGCCTTGAACCGTCGTCCCCTGTGATAGTTTACAGAGAGCACTGAGCGATCGTGCTCATGACAGAGTGGATGACATTATGAAATACTCCCATTTCCTGCTCGAGTTAGAGTGAAAGTATGAGTTAACGTCTGGTCTGGCCTGGGCTCTGCTCGGCTCTCGCTAAAGATAACGGCACGGCTCCAATTACAAAGCCTGCCCAAAACACTAACACAGCCAGTGAATAAGCTATACCGGCATGCAAACCAATATCTAACTCCTGTTACAGTTATGGAAAGAGAAGAGAGGAGAGGAGAGGAGGTGGACAAAATATATACCCATAGCTTTTCTGGAAAGGCATTGGTGACCTGGACCTTTGTCATGAGAAAACAAACACGGTCTGTTTCCCTGTGTGCATGAAGTAAATCATTGTTTACTGATGGAGGGTGTCAGCAAGGCAGGTGTGAATCCTACGCAAATAACAGCTGCTCTATACAGTATTGTAAAGGCAAAAAAAGCCTTTAAAAGACTAAATATCTCACAAACCATGTGCAATCTTTCTTTTATTTTATAAATTTATTTTCCAATTTGACAACAGTTACAAGTCAATGGGCACAAAACATTTCATCACAGAAACAAATAACAACCTTTCTATTGTGTTTAGTAAATTACGGCAAAACTAATAATTACCAAAAGAGCGGTTTGAGAAGGACTTTGATTTTAAGGGAAATACTGTGGTTTTGTGACCCACTGACTTGCACTGACACCTCACTGACAGGAGGATGCTGTGTAATTTCTCCAGCACTAAAACAAAAGCACTAAAACTTTTTTGATAGACTGAAAGAAGTGAAGTGTTTTTGTTAGTTAACAATAAACAGTAGTTCCTCAGTATTTCCATTCTGAAGTTGAGGATACCAAGACCAAAGGTAATCTGTCCTTTCCAGGCCCCTAAAGCTTAGGCTGGCAAAAATACATCTTTTAAATCACTTACTAAAACAAACTTTTACAGACCGGCTTTTGTTTAATTTGTTTTTACCTGATTTGTTTATTTTATTCTGGCTGTATTTGCCAGTTTTATTTATCTGAACCCTTGTTTCTAATTCATGTGAAGCCTTTTTATGATTTCATATTATTGGCTTTTATTGTTTGTTGAAACCATTCTGAAAAGTCTAATTAAATTAAGTATGTTATTTGGATTATTATTATTATTATTGCAGGATAGTGAACCCACCCTTTAACATCTGCAATCTACCAATAGTCCCTTTGATGCGTGGAATAAGTCATATTTGGAGTGAATTACGTTATGACCCAAAGCAAAATGGAGTTACGGTAAGTCACGCCTGATTGAACGTGCTCCTCCTGGTCTATTATGGATGGGTTTGGTTATTTACTTTTCATTTCAGCATTCACAGCACATGTGAAGTCTGTATTTGCAAAATATTTCCTGAGGTGATATGCCAGCCAGCGTATAACGGAGCTTGTGTTTTGGCGTGTACAGTCTACTGTGGTTTTTCGCTTTGTCAAAACAAGAACACTTTTGGGTTTGAGCAACATCGATTTAAGGAGGTGGGGGACTTTTTAGCCTCTTATTGTTTGGTGATGTGATTCATATTTGATCCAATCAGAAACTATATTAACATACAGAAACTCACCACAGCATTTTGTTGAGCAAGAATAACGATACAGTGTGGGTAGTGGAAGGGCAGTTCTAGAGTAAAAAAAGAGTAGACTTGGGCACTCCAGTGCATCAATGTCTAATTTGAAGCCACAAGTTTGTATGAAATGCTTGTTATTTTAATATTGTGTCAGAGATGACAGCAAACATAATTTTACATCATTACATAGATTCTTAGAAAGTAAGAGAATCTGCTGAACGTTGTCTGTGGGTGGCACTGGTCATCACAGGTTACTATAGCCAACTGTTTAGCTAACCCAGTTTGATGGGCTTTTGTTAGCCCATCTTGTTTCCAACCCTGCCCAGTAAAATTCCTTAACTGGAGGTACTGGGCTCAGTGGTTAGTGCTGTTGCCTCACAGCAAGAAGGTTGTGGGTTGTGGAGTTTGCATGTTCTCCCCGTGTTCGCGTGGGTTTCCTCCGGGTGCTCTGGTTTCTTCCCACAGTCCAAAGACATGCAGATTAGGTGAATTGGAGACTCTAAAATTGGCCTGTAGGTGTGAATGTGAATGTGAGTGTGACTGTGTTTGTCTGTCTATGTGTTATCCCTGTGATGGACTGGGGATCTTTCCAGGGTGTTTCCCTGCCTTCCGCCCAATGCATGCTGGGATAGGCTCCAGCCCCCCATGACCCTGAATAGGAAGCGGGTATAGACAATGGATGGATGGAGGCACTGGATGAAGAGTGGATGATCTTGGATAATGCAGTATCAAGTAGTTTGGCCTCTCATCTTTCCATGGACTACACATGGATTACTAGGTTGTGTACTATGAAGGTTTAATGTACAATGTCCAACACAAATATACATCTTCAAATTAGGGGGTTGAAAGGGCGCATGGCTTGAAGGGAAACATCAGGGCTCAAATGAAACGAGGGTCCTGAAATGGCAGAGTGGCTCCCAGTGCTGTGACTGGAGTCGCAGTCTTGGCTGGGAGAGCTCCTGACACAACAGCCACCCAATGTCTGCTAGGAAATAGGAGGAATGACTTCATTCTGACAGGATTATCCCAAACCTGGTTCTAATCTATGCAGTACACATAATACATTTTTACAATATGACAAGAAAAACAAGCGGTGGAGGAGACGGCCTGATCCTGGGGTTCTGCACGGACACGGGACTCGGCATTGTGTTGATCATTCCTGACAGATTGTATCACCTCAAAGCAACGCACGCATCAAAATGAGAACTCATTACGGCATTACCTTGAGACCTTTTACAAACACAAAGTCCTTGTGAGGATCACGCACACACACACACGCCGTGAATTATGGGACTTGACGGTCGGAGCCGCCCTGCAGACTGAGAGGGGAGCTGTTCTGAATACATCCTGGGAGTAAGGAAGCAATGATAGAGCAAAACAAACCAATGTCAATTTCAAACAATAATGTGAGTTTAGGAAAAAAAGCCTCTCTTAAGTATGGATACACTTAAGAGTCTGAAACGAGCTCTGAAGAATGAAAGCAAATGTTACTTCCTACACCTTGTTCACTCATCACTGGGTGGTTACATCCACCTCCACTGTGCATGATCTCTGCTACCTCTGTGTGGAACAAATAACCTGCAGAGGGACTTGAACTTTAATGGACTGGTTACTCTAAGCAAGTTGAAAACAGTTGTTAGGACAATGGAATACGAACCTATTGGAAATTGGCAATGCTTTGATTTGGCTGATTGTTTTGGGATTGTGCCACACTTCCTTCTCTCTCTCTGCTCAGCTCCTTTCTCCTGCTCACTCTCCCTTCTTCTCTTCCTTTAAGGTTATGGTTTTATATATTTTCTATTCTGAAACGTTTCAACTGTATTTTCTCTCTCCTGCATATATAATGCAGCTGCCTTGGTCACGTCTTCCGTGTGAAAAGACATTCTTTATCTCAATGCGACTAACCTGGAACACAAAGGATACATTCTATAGATATTGTATAAAAATGCATTTTTGGGCAGGGGGCCAGATATTGCTGGGCTTGTGCTCACTGTCACCTCGCCGGTGGGCTACCACTGCCACGCCACTTTGGGCCACTGGCTGACTGGGCTGCGGGAAGACCTCGAAATGCTGCCTCGGATCGCCCCGCAGCGCTGGCTGAGCTCCAGCTGACAGGCCTCGGCCCAGTGCTCTAATGACTTACAGATTAGAGCGCTGTGGTGTACATGTGTCAGGACAATGCCATGGGTCTACTGCAAAAACCAGTAGGAGAGGGAGAGCCGGCGGCTTCTCCCTGTCCTGTCAGACAGAGACGCTTGGCCCCTGGATTCTGTCACATCACGCTTCCCCCCAACAGACCACAAATGCAGGATGTGAACAGCAAACGTGGGGAGGAGGGCCGTTGGAGAGGGCGCTGCTAGAACTTAAAAGGCTTTCATCATGTAAACTGAAAAGACATTATCTTTTGACCTGGAGATGCCCCCTGTGAGGCTGCACACTATGGTGTGAACAGGGAGAGAGAGAAATAAAGAGAGAGAGGGAGAGAGAGAAAGAAGAAAGAGTGAGGATTGTGGCTTCAACTGGTAGATAAGAAAATTGGCTGCTTTTTAAAACACATCAGGGTCTGTGTCTGAAGAATAACAAGTGATGCACCTTTGACGTCATCAAAATGTTCAATGCAACATTTATCAGAGCATGTTGAGGAGGTAATCTATTAAATGAATCATGCGACATTTATACAAACAAATGTAAAAAAGGAGGCCAGCACATAATCTCAAAGTTGAGTAAGCAATGGAACTGATCTTTTGGCTTTTCCGTTCCTCACAAACAAGGGCTTCAATTTAAGATTATTATGATTATATTATCAACATTAAAGCTCTCAGCAGTGAAGTACGGTGAAGTTCCTATATTCTTTCTATTCTCTGAACTCAGCTGAGCATTTCTCTGTTCTGACAGAGAGTAAAAACTGCCTTAACCCAAAGCTACAACTGAACAGATTTTAGGACCAGACATCTAAACTTCTTCCATTACCCATCTACCTCTCCTCCATCTGACATCTCACATATTCTCGGTACAATCAGTGCAGACCTACTACAGACAGATAACCAATGTCATTCAAGCAGGGTCCACACAGGGACCTCTAGCTGGCCTCTAGCCATACCTCACACTGTACCAGTGACATGAATAATGAAGGCCAATCTCGGCCACAAGCCTGGATCGGAAACAAGCCTAATCTGGGCATTACACTGATAGCAAAGACACCATGTTGACACAACATCTTCAACCCAGCTGTACGGCACATAATCCCCTGTAGGAGGTGGGTGCCGACCTAGGATCCCTTGCAGTGTGGTGTACTTAACCAGCCAGGCTCCTAAGAAATGCCACAAACGAGCCTCATTTCCCCCCCTTCCCCCTCCGCGGTGCTGGTGGACTATCAGCGAGGGTCCGACAGTGTTGATCCTAATTACCTATTTCTCCACTCCTGATCCTGCGGCTGGCATAATTAGTTACCTGGGGCTGCAATCCAATTTGAAGTGATGACAAGAAAGTGATCCATGAAAAAGTAATAAGTTAAATCCAATTTCAGCCTGCCTCTAATTAAATGCACATGGAACTAATGAGTCAAACCCTACCATTTCACTGATAATGGTAATTAGCGGGGTGGGAGTTGCCGGCTCTCCTCGCGGTGCCACTATAGGTGTGAAACGCAAAAGGTAAGAACAGCATGGACCCTTTTAATTACACGTGTCATTCTGTCAATGTAATTTACGGGCTTTTTGACCAGTCAAGTATGTTTAGCTGCTCTCCAGCCTGTGCAGCAGCTGTTTGTGTATCTAGTCTGATTAAAGCACCTCTGGGCCGCAAGTATACAGC
>OMOT01025354.1:0-10956 GCA_900312575.1 Acanthochaenus luetkenii | reverse complement strand
GCCATATTAACTTCTATAAGCGATTGATTGGTTGACCTCTGTATTGATCTACGTGACCCTCTGTGGGCTCCCCCAGCAGACGTACCAGACTCGTGTTCCTTCCGATTCTCCCTTGGGAAAACCTATCTGACGCTTGTATCTCACAGGATAGGCTGGCTTTGATAACCGAGCAGAAAGCCCAGAGGGAATCGCAGCTTTTCCACCAAAACAAACATCGCAGCAGAACAGAGGTGTTGGAGCAGGCTTATTAAATCTTGACCTCTGTCAGTGTCGAGGCTTGGAAAGACACACACACTCGCACGTGCACACACACACACACACACACACACAAAATCTAATTGAGTGGTAGTGGCAATAGCAGTGACTCCTGTATTTATCCCCCCGTTTCTCACACAAACATCCCAGACTGAGGCTGATCTCACGTGCCAAGCAATCCCCTTATCGGCACATGGCACACCATGCTGCCCTGTGCCAGTCGGGACCCCATTGCCAGGGTTGTACGCCTATGCCAGTGGTTCACTGGTTCAGGCACACTCCCCGTCCCTCTGTTTGCATCATGCATTTATAATTAGTATCACTTTGCCACATCAAACACCTAGAAGACAAAATCTGTGAATCTCTGCTCTTCCTTATTACAGGGTGAGCGATCGCTCATAGCGTGTTCCTCTCTAGCTGCACCCTCCTTTTACCCCCCTTAAATTTCCGTAACCAAGGGGGAGGGGACTCCTTTACAGTTTCATGCTGCCTTTCTCTCCATCTTTCCTTACTTTCCCCCTTTAGTCTCGCTCGCCTCATCTTAGTCGTTTCCTAAGGCGGCGCCCGAGCACCAATGAGCCACTGACTCCACCCAGCCTTACGTTCACAGCGATCAGGCCTGGATACTGAAGATGAATGATTATTGCACTACATCCTCCTATGTGTCATTCTTCATTGACAATACCGAACTGTACCTAGACGATACGCAGTACCAGAGCCAAACCATTCTTCTGAGTTGTAATTTACAACCGCAAGAAATGCCAGGTTCCTTGATGGAAGGAAAAATGGTTAACAAAGCACACACTCCAACACAAATACAGATCAATTATACATAGAGCATCCCCCACCCTCCGGTGTTCAAATGAATATTTCATAAACGTGAGCCCAGCCATCCACAGCACAGGGACTGTCAGCGCTTGTCAGAGCAGCGACAATGATGAGAAGAGAAAGTCCCCTGTGTATTAAGAGCCGCAGCCTTAATTGCTTCCCAAAGCTTTACATAGTCCCTATGTAGCTGTAGGTTTATCAGGCGTACAGAGTGCTATGTTAGTCTAGCCTTGGCTAGTCACTTTTCCACCGCAGGGTCAAGTCGGGGCTTGTCAGGGCTAGAGCTAAATGCAAATGTCTATAAAGGATGAAAAACACTATTTTATTATTTTGTACTGTTGCCCAGTGGGCAAGTCATCTCTTGGGGCAATAAAATGTACAGCAATAACTGAAGTCGTGTTTTTGGAGAAACTGACTGACGTGACAAACGAGTAATCCCGGGCTAGCCCTGTTTGGCCCTCTTGTGAATCGCAGGCTACTTAGTGCGAGGCTAGTACTTGTGTAGCCTCCTGTCTGCTGTCCAGAACTGATCTGTCTCCTCCGAGGCCTCAGCAGAAACACGATCCCTAAGCCTATGATCTCTACTGAACCTGCAAATGGTTTTTACTTGTGGTCCAAAACTATATCACCTACAAAGCACTTCAGTGAGTGTGCACTGTAGCAGATCAAATCAAAAGAGAATAGTTTATTTAATTTATTTGTAATAATCACACTGCCGGCTTTTCAATTATGCTTCCTCTATACTCAGACAGGGCTTTGATGAGCAACACTTTTATTTTATATTTTCGTTATCTTCTTTCAGTCTTCACTCCCCTTTGTTATCTACCCTTAATTCTGTTTGATTACTTCAGTGCATTTGTATTTAAGTGATGTGAATATTCTCTTTTTGCTTCAGCTTCACCCTGTGCAACAACTTTCTTCTGTTAAAAATGAAACCCAGTTTGCAAGCTTTCCTAAATCCAGCACGTGTCATATGTAATACATATTTTCCTGTTAGACACGTAATTGATTTTCAAAACACTTATTTTGAGGCTATAATGACATAATTCATGCACGTTCAAAGACACTGCTTTCTGTCTTTCTTTTGGTTTCAAACAATGCAGTGCCCTAAGAATAGCTTACACAGCATCTTCAGCAGGTACAAAAGACCGTAACCATGGGACTCTCTCCATGGCAACCAAGGTTTGGCTCAGAGCCAAGATGCACTGATTTACTCCGATTTGACCTTCACTTGCCGTTCTCCAACTCATGGAATCACTCTCTCTTTTTTGATTGTGTTATATTTTGGTTTCAGTGGATAGATACCACAGTATATTCATTTCAGTAGTTCCTCGTCGGGTTATTCTTTTATTTTTATGTCCTTCAAACATGTTTGAATATGGTACGGTTTACTTTAACCTTGAATTTTGGCCGTTTTTGAAGTTTTCTTTATTTTTCATGCTTGCGCGTCTGGATCTCTATCCATTTTAAGCTTAAATTGCTGACCAATGGCAATACTCTATTATCTATTTACCCATTCCATCTAATTGATGGATCGTCTATCTAGAGCCATTCAATTTAATCTTCAATACTGTCCCTTTTTATTGGACTGTATTGTTCAAGCTCAGTTTGAACACATTTGCTTCACATCATTGGAGTGCATTACCCCTGAGCAACAAATGTTAAATAACATAATGCTGGGAGTCAGCAGTTACTTCCATTCAGAATAGTAGTGTTAGTGGTGGTGTTGTGCTGCTCACCCGAGCACCACAGTGATTGATTTATGCTAATGACTGTTGGCCTGTGCGTCGGCCCACTGTCCCCTGTGAGAGCCTGCGGTCAGAGAACGTTGCACCCTCAATAAATTGTGTCACACACTCGGCTTGATTCAGTCTCCCTCCGCCCACCATGTGTATCGAGCATGTCACTGGAAAACCATCTTGACATCCCCGGAGGATGTGGAAACTCCGACATTCAGCATTGGATTGCAGTCAAGTGTGTTAGTTGTGCAGACCAGCCTATCTGTCTGTCCTTGTCAGAATTGTGGTCGTGCATTTTTCTTTTCCTGGGTGACAACAGGGTGAAGGCCCCCGTTTTTGTTTGTTTTGTCTTTATGCAAGATATCTCCAAAAGTTACGGACGGATTGGATGAAACGCGGTGGAGAGATAAGTTATGGGACATGGACCAATTTATTATATTTTGATGATCCGGATGCGGTAGGACAAAGGGGACTCTTTGGTGTGGTGGAAGTATGCGCTCTACCGAGTGCCCACTAGTTAGAGTCGCAGTCATAACACGTTTACATAAAGACGTTCAGTAACCAGGAATGGGCCCTGTCTGTGTGTTCTGCTTTGTTCCTCAACGTCTCAACTGAAACCCTCCCACCGTCCCGCCATCCGCCCATTGTCCTGACATGTGTGATTTGTGAAGGTTTTTTACCCACCATGCATTTTAAACCAGCCAGCCCTCCCAATAAAACCCCAGCAATCTGTCCCACTTTGTTGAGACGAAATATCCCCAATCTGGCTTTGATGAGCTCGTAAATCCTGAGCCCGGACCGCAGTAAGAACAGGCTCCATGATGGCAGAGTCTCTAAAAGGATCATCAGATTGCTTTATTGGCCAGGAGAGTGAGGGTAGACCTACCAGGGCCTTGTTATTGGCCTGATTTATCCACCATCCCCTGAGTGTCGTCTTCCTCAGCTCGCCACCATCATCGCAGGCTGTCTGCCTCTCTGTTTAAGCAGCGGAACATGTGTTTGTGGTGTGGGTGGGTGTGTGTTTATGGGTGGGTGGGTGCATGCACACTTGTGTCCCCATCATAATTCCGACCTCTCCCCACTTTCCACCTGCTATACATCTTAATGAGGCTCCAGAGACAATAGAGTCAGATTATATCTGCACAGATTCATTGTGGCTTTATGCTCTCCTTCCTCCTGCATTGCAACTCACCTCTGACCCCAGTCATTTATATGATAATTGATGATTTGTGGCATAGATCAACAAAGGTGTTGATTTGACAATGGCTCTTGCCATGTAGGCATAGGCAGGCAATATCCTAACTGAGCTGTCACTAAAAATGTCCTTTGGCCACTGTGCTTTATCTCTTGGTATATCTTATGTGTGCTCATAACCTCTAGTTCAGATCTGCAAAGCAGACCTCGGTCAGATAGTGTTTGATTGACATTCACATACATTCACTTTTCTGTATAATTGACCTTCTGACCAAGTAAATGACCAAGTACCTTTTGGTGATTGTCTAAAACAAACACACGCTTTCAAACAATTCTTTGTAAGTTATATTAAGGCACATTACCTTCTTCTGCTTAATAGGGTTAACTCTACTTAATCTCCCATAACACTCTGAATGAATGCAGCTCTTAACCTTGTTGCCAGAGACAACGTAGACCGCTATAATACAGTCAGGGCAGTCAGTGATTCCCATTCATTCCTCCCATCATCATCACCCTATCTGTGTGGGAGAGTTACTGTATCTCGGGGTCGATTAGAGTGTTGAATATGTATTTGCTCCTCTCTTCTCATTCTCAACCATTATGGGTGAGAGCATGAAGGAAACTGCCAAAGTAGGGCCAAGTGAGACTTGTGGTAGCACAGTATTGGAAGCGCTATTGTCATCCTTGAATAGTTAATGACAGCGTTGCTGGCAAAAAAAATAAATAATTAATCGCAAAGACATTATCTTTGGACATAAATATTGAGTCAGACCCGGTGTGTCATTTTTGTCTCATGACAATTGTGAAGTTTCCCCTGTATTGGCTGCCTTATTCTGAGATGTAATGTACTATGGCCAGGCTGACTTGGTGATTAGATGGCTGGCTGACTGACTGGCTGGCAGTCCTTCATCGATCTTCGTGTGACTCAGCCTCTGGTGAAGGCCACCGCTGGCTCAGTTCAGCAGTAATGCTGTTTGAACTGGATCATTTAATTATTGTGGGACTCCAATGGAGGTGGCTCCACACTGCATTCCATTGGTTCGGAAGTGACATTTCACATTAGAAAATAAAGTCGAACGAAGTACAACAAAAATACATATTGTTGCAGCTGACATGGTTAATAGTTTATCATCTTGAAATGACATGAATTAATCTGCTACTCCCATATTCCAGTGGTGCATGTCTTATCCTCTGTTCTGCCAATTATTACACCACCAGTCTCTTCAGGTGAACTGCCTCCTCCACAGTTAATATGCAAATGTCAGAAATCCTTTTTTCCCCGTCGGCCACCCCCACACAAAGATAAAATATTCATGATCTCCATGATTACTGTCCATTACAGTTTCATGCTCTCCAGGAGAAAGTCTCAAGTGCAGCGTGCAGTATTGTCCTGTGAAATGCACCTTATTCAGATTTTGCATTGACGGTCATTATTTGGTTTACAACGAAATTACATATATTTGTCTGATTGTGTGTGTGAGAGAATGAGAGTAAAGTGCAAGGGGAGCATATGGTGGTGATTTTAGTGAGGGTGGACCCGGAGTTATGGCTCCCTAGGGTCCCACTAACATCTATTATTCATATTTTAGAGGGTCTGATAGCCACTCAACTTAAGTTTGGTTACAGGCAGGAATTGGGCTCCTAATTTTAGTCTACATGCATGCTGTAAAAACATTACAAGCACTGAGATGTGTGAAGTTAACTTTCCACCTTAGTTTGATGTGACAAATCTACAATGTCTAATAGAAAGCAATAATTACTTTATATTCAGTGAAAATGAGAAAACGTGTTATTTGACACCAACTGTAATTCAGGCAGCAGTGATATTAGCCTATATAGCAATAGTCCACTGTATATATCTTAATAACGGAAAAGTACTGAATTTAACAATGTTGTGGTTATTGTTTTGTTGTGACTTTCACTCCTCACAAAATTAGAATTTGCAGTTCTTTTGAGATTAGATGTTTTGAGATGATCTCAAAAGTGTGGCCAAGATAGATAAAGGCTCAATAAATAAAATAGCTTGGTCTCAAGATCTGAAAATTGCATTGATTTTAGTGCGGATGTTGTACCTCTACATGGTCTGCTCTTTACCACTAGTGCCGAAGCCTAAAAATAGCCAGGCGAGTGGTGGATATTCTACTAAATAAATTAAATCCAGTGATAGTGGTCTCTCCATACTACATCTCTTCTGCATTAGGACTGCAGCATTTTTCATTAAGTTCCCCTTATAGTTAGGGAACAGTGCAAGCACGTAAAAATGTCGGATTTCTGTCATGGCTACAGAAATATGCTGTATTTTCAGTGTGTTGTCTTGTATCGCCAGGTGTGGAGAGGCACCATAGCCAGGATGCGATATCGACGGATGCGAGCGGCTCTCGTCATCCTGCAGGCCTACCGCCGCTACAAGGTCAGGTCCTACATCCGCGAGGTCAACCGCCGCTTCAGACACGTGGGTTCGATGAAGGACTACGGTAGGCATGTCAAGTGGCCCACGCCCCCCAAGGTCCTGCGCAAATTTGAAGAGGCACTCAGGAGCATCTACAACAGGTACTCAGACAGACAGGCTGATATTCGTCTGTCATACTGTGTGCACCCTGACTTATAGTCTCTTTCTGGAATACACACATTATCTAACGCGGGCTTTTGATTGTGACTCGTATATCTGGTCCCTTTTCAAGGTTCAGACAAAGGTTCCTACTCCTCAAATACACCAGTTCGAATATAAAGTGAAACTGCTGTTTAATGGCATGCATCCACTCTCAGTTATTTAATTCAACACAGGATATGACAGAAGATGAACCTTTTTCTTTTTTTTAAGGCAAAACGTTTTTAAATTCTAGGATTTTGTAGGAAAAACTACTTCCTCGATTGGTTGCATTGAGAGTGAATCTGACCCCAACCCTGGCAGAGAGGGAGCAGGAGAGAAACCGTGGCCGAGGGTGTTATTTTACATCCAGCTGAGTTCCTTTTGAAGGCCCATACACATGTTTCCTTCAGCCTTGGGCCCACACTGGGCATTGATTTTTCTCCCTCCATCAAAGACTCATCACCGCCTTTCATCCTGAGGTTTTTTATTTATTTGAAACTGGCCAGAGTTTGTTGTTTTGAACATAGCCGTCCTAGAAAAGGATGTCAGGTGTCAGGATCAGTGAATGAAAGCTCGAAGTACAGTACAACTAGGGTGTACTGCTCCCGTTGTATTGCCCTACTGACACGCAAGATACAACTACCAGGGCCTTGTGCAGTATCCTTGACACAGAAAGTCGATTTCCCTTTGTTCATCTTTGCTTTTGTGTGTGTGTGTTTGTGTGTGTGTGTGTGTTTATATGCGTCTACCTCAAGGTGGTGGGCATGGACACTAATCAAAGGCCTCTCTCCAGAAGAGGCCCTGCTGGTGAGGGCCAAGGTAGCCAGCCTGGAGGCCCTGAAGGGCCAGAGGGCCGACCTGGGGCTGCAGAGGGCCTGGGAGGGAAACTACCTGGTGAGCACTGGGGTGGAGGAGAGTAACATGTGTTTGTCTGTACAGTATGTTGGAGATGGAGAAAACTAAAGACAGACAGAATGAAAGAAACACAGGGAGATGTAATTGTTTATGTGTATTTGCAGTGCACGTCTATCTCTTTGTGTGTCCTGTTTCTGTGTGCTGGTGTGTCTGCATCGGTGTGTGTGTGTGTGTGTGTGTGTGTGCGTGCCTCAGTCACTGTCACGCCATGGTAATGTATGTCTTTGAGTGTAATCATGTGAGCTCTCTTTAACCAGCCCTATCTGAGCTCTGTGAATGCCAAAGCTGTTTTTGACAGAGAATATCCTTTGAATGGCGCTGAGGTGTCGTAACCGGTTTTCTGTGCTTTTCGGGGGCCGACAGAAGCGAGACAGCCCTGAAACGGCCTCCACATTCACCTTGGTCTCCAGCGAGCTGCAGCGGAAGGACAAGTTCATGAGAGTCCTGTTCTCCTGCAATGTGCGCAAGGTAGGAGGCTTTTACAACATCTACAGTATTCCGTACCTGCTAATAGTGCTCCACATAACACACACATGCATGTCCAGCCACACGTACACACACAAACACATACACCCAACTGCTCCTGGTTTCTGCCATCTCCCTGTGGTGTGTGTGTGTGTGTGTGTGTGTGTGTGCATCCTGTTGGGTGACTAATGAGGTGCTTTGTGTTTCCCAGATCAACCGTTTCCACAAGGCAGAGGACCGGGCTGTTCTGATCACCGACCGCCACCTGTACAAGATGGACCCCCTCAAGCAGTACAAGCCCATGAAGAGCATCCCCCTCTATAATGTATGTCTTCCTGTTATTACACCCTTTCCTGTTGCTCCCTCCTCTACTATCAGGGCTCATTAAGTACTGGAGTAATAGTATTAGTCATGTTAGTACAGATCTCAATACAGGCTTCATCCAGGGGCTTGGTATAAACAGAATACACCATTTTCTGCATTTCATTTGTGTTGATAATTACACATTACACACTCCAACAGCCTCAAAAGAAAAATGTCACTTGCAAGATATATTAACTAGTCGATATGGACACTACTACTTTTGGCCACCTCATTATACTGAGGCTATAGATCAGAAAATAATCAAAGCCCTCAAAGTCTTCTCCAATGGAAAAAAAATAAAATGAATTGCCTAGTTTAATTATTGAAGAGCTGTAATAATGGGATTATGTTTAAGATTCGGAATAATTGCTTTTCACCATTTCATTTAGTAGTTTCCTCAAATACAATATTTTGAATGATCATCTTTTTACACCTATTATGGGAGTGTTGGACAGTCCTTTAAAAGAAGCAGACCATGGCTCATACGGTAGATTACAGAGCACAGATTCATATCTTTCGGCTCCGAGATTTCAGGAAAGTTGGCTCTGAATTTGTGAACACATTCAATTAGTTAAAAAACAATTCTACTTGTCGACACAGAATCTCGTCAAATTTTTATGCTGCAAAAAAACATCATTTATTAAAAGAAGTCTAGGATACAAGCAATACAATCATGTTTATTTCATTCAACAGTAAGAAGTTAGCTGTAGTTTTAATTTGTGGAACCACATGGAACCATCCTGTATGAAATATCTAAGCAGTTTGAATCACAGAATCACTTCGTAAAGCGATGGTGGGGGCGAGAACTCTTTACACAAACAGAATCATTTCCTATTCGCCAATAGTCTCTGTGGTCAACATGTCAACATGCAAAAATCTCTCCCAACTCTACAATTGACTGGTTTTAATTTATATTCACACACATGATAGGTCCATTAAGGCTTCCACACACACACACAGCACAAGGTTGTTTCCATGACTAAATATGTGTGGGTGTGTTGACTTTATGCGTGCCTGTTAGTTTTGCCTTTAAAGCTCATAAAAAACACACATACCTATTCCTCAGAGACTCATATTTAATGTAATCTATACACCAATGTTTGTTTTCGAGATTTATTTTGTTTTATTTTATTTTCACACAACTTCCGTTCATTTTTAATAGGAGACTGCTATTATCGTACTTTTTATTGAACCTTTATTTAAGAGCATTGTGTGCGCCCAGGGATGGTCAAGTGGTCCCCCTCCTCCGCAGCATTGTGACAAAAATGCAAACAAACAACTGATCGCATTCCTGATTTTACCATCTCTGCTATTCTGCTATTCCGTTCTGCTATAATAATTTTTAAAAAGCCTACAGTATTTTTGGAGCATTGACCTTGGAGGTCAGATAGAAGTGAGAAAGGGAGGGAGGGTATAATGCGTTAATCTCTGGGACCGATGCATCCCTGTCGTCTGTTGAGATGAGTGAGATATGAGGCCAGTGTTTGAATCTGACAAAGTGACAGGAGGGAATTAGAGAGCTTGGAGATGGACACCCCTGCCTGTATCACTGCATCTGGAAATGAAATGGGCAGATGGAGCTGAGACAGACAGAGCGAGAGAGAGACAGTGAGAGAGAGAAGAGAGCAGGGTAAGCTGAAGGAGATTTTATTTATTGTTCATTCAAAGACATACACACACACACACACCATGAGATGATAGAGACTCAATCCCATACACAAGGCATATGGAGAGTCATCAGTGCTGCAGGAGGCTGAGGCGGCAGGCAGGATGAATGGCACTGTAGGATTTATACAGTACACACAGCACATTGCACATACAGTATATTATAGCCAGACATGTAGTGGAGGGTAGACCCATTTAAAGCTACATTTACCCCCTTTTATTTGTGAAACAACAGTATGTCTGACAGTATGTTCTAGATAATAAAAACAAGCATTGATACTAATACTATCAATACGTGTTTTTCAGTTTGTAGTGGTGGTTATTTGCATTATGGTGATAATGGACTAGAGGTCACAGTCTACCACTACATCGCTGATTATAGAAAGCTCTCCACCTTGCCCATAACACTACACCCTTTTTGCACTGTAAATGTCAAGCTGCAAGGGTGAGCGAATTGGTCAAGGTGACAGGGCGAGAAAGAAGAAGTTGAAAGAGGGATGGGTGAGGAAGAAAAAGAGGAGATGAAGATGGAAACGTAGGCTGGGAGTCACGGAAGCGTGACGTGGCGCGATCGATTGGGCGAAGGTCAAACGGAGGGGAAAGCAGTTAGCTGGTTGTTGATTAGCACTGATAGGCTAACGCCCTGCTAACCCCTTGGCTGCCCTACGCTGTGTATTCACTGCTGCTTCTGCGGGGCAACAAAAAGGAATAGCCAAGCTGATGGATGGCCAGCGCTAGTGAGGAGCCAATGGCTGTCTAACAAGGATTTATTTGCCAATTAATGCCTGCACTGCAAAACTGGGATCATTACACTGTAATGTATTCTCCCAGCCGCACTGCCTGCTTCCTTGTTGAATAAATCAAACGTTGTTAAAGAAATGGGGAAATCTCCACTCCTCGCCTCCGACTCATCTCACTGTCACTTTCTCTCTCTTTTGCATC
>OMOT01025350.1:0-10797 GCA_900312575.1 Acanthochaenus luetkenii | reverse complement strand
AAATAATATATATATATATATATATATATAAAAAAGAAGAACAAAAAGAAGAAGGCCTCAGCAAACTCATAATTCATATTTCATCATCCCCATTTCTGACTTCAACTGTGCAGCTTTATTGATTGATAAATGACGAGTTTTCATTGTGCATTAAAACTGAATGGAGGGTCACAGGTTCCGCAGAGGTCTGATGTATTTGGGCTGGCTGGACTTTGAAGAGATTAGCATGATGGTCTCACAGAAATGTCTGAAATACAATAAAGGCAGCTTGTTTTTTAGATCAAAGAAACTTGAAACTGAACTTGAAACATATCACTGCAGCTGATGGTGTTTGTTCCTCATTGGAAATATTGTTTGACCCCGCCCAACCCCAGCTTTGACCTGTGCCCGGTTGTCTTGGTAGAAGAAGCATTCCCTGAGCTCTCCCTAACAAACCATTGTTCTGGGAAAAGAAAGGGGGAAAATTGATAAAAAATAAAGTCAACAAGCCCTTTAAAACATTTATTTATTAATTTATTGTGTGAAAAAAGTGGTTGAAAGGTCACTCTGGGCCGGGCCTAGACACCAGCTCTGTGGTTTTGTACTGTGAGAAAACAACATAGGAAATTACTGTGCTATGACAGTGCTCTGACCTCCAGCAGTCCTACTGCAATGTATGGCAGCTCCAGCTAAACTATTCTATCACCACTGAAATACACAAAAAGGTTGACACATGGAAAGTTTAAGGCCTTTGTAAGACAAGAATCAAAATTGTTTATGAGCGCTAACCTTAAGAGCTCGGGCCAGAGTGTCTCTTAATCTATAAATTGTGTATATAGTAGTGACATTCTGCTTTTCTTGCAACAAATCTGCTCAATGACAGTCAGTTGACTTTGAAATTGAGAATGTCACTCCAAGCCTCGGAAAAGACTTAAGCAGCTGGCAGCGACCTTGTTTCGGATGCTATTTCTGTGGGCAAGCAACACTAAGCATGTTACTAGGAGTAAGACGATTTTGATGGGGGAGAAGTCACTGAAGGAAATAAGTCATATTGCATTGCCTGAAGCACTTTAAGGACGTGTCGGATATGCACAATGTGGCGCTGATCATAGAGCACGCTGGGGCTGCTGCTGCTCTATGAATGTGACAGTACTGCTCTTGGCATGCTTATTCATGGGATTAAAATACAGCATAAGGTGGCGCTTGAACTCCACAACTTTTGTCCTAGTTGTAAGAACTGTACTTCTTAAGGGAAAAACAAAACAAAACTAGAGGGCCCTCGGTAGAGCGCATACCTCCGCCACACCAAAGAGTCTCTTTTGTCCTATATGTAATAAATTGGTCCTTGTCCCATAACCTTTGTCCTATATGTAATAAATTGGTCCTTGTCCCATAACCTATCTCTCCATCAAGTTTCAACCAAATCTGTCCATAACTTTTGGATATATCTTGCGTACAGACAAACTAACAAACAGAACAGGGGTGAACTCCGTTGGTGGGGGTAACAAAAAACATGAAACCATCCACATAAGATTCAGAGGAATAGAAGTTAGAACAATGGATTAGCCATCTAACCAGGTACTGATTTACACCTTGGATGAATGTAATTAACTACCTGGTAGAATATAAAACCAGCAGGACTGAGAACCACTGGGTTAGAAGATACAATTAGTTCAAACATATCAAACAACAGGAAATACTTTTGAAGGTATGCTGCATGCTATTTACTCCAACAACTACTGATACAATCACATACACAGTAGACTATATTTGGCTCATAAGTGCTAGTAAGAATGAAAACTGGAATCCATGGAAAGATACAACAAAATATCACTGGTATATAATATACTGAGGAGTGAATAACATTTCAATTTAGCAGACAATTTATACTTTGAACATGCATATGAGGTCATGAACAGTAAAACTCTGACATTAACAGCACCTAATAATAAATAGTCACCAAGGCCTTTTCCCTCTACTGTTATTTTTAGCAGTCAGAAACAGGCTAGTATGACCATGAACACAGAAAATATAATTATGGTCCATGCAGCAGTCTTAGACGTAGTCTTTAGACTAGGTTCTCAAAGACTTTGTTTTAAAACTCACGGTCTACATGTTTTGTCAATGTCTCGCGGGTTCAGTTGTATTTTCAGCCATTTTCAATGAGGAAAATATCTTTGCCGCTCTACTGCATGTTGATCAACTTGACATTTTAAGCAGTGGTGCCCCCTAGCACTTCTTTGTGCATTGCATAATTTACAGTTAATAATACATATCTATCAGGCACACAGCCTGAACATGTAAAAAATAACACAACTTGTCGATGATAAAAATCCATGTTGAAACGTTTGCATAATTTATTTTGTTGATTATGTGGACTAAACGTTGCAGCCCTAGAAGCAAGAGAATGTTTCAAAAGGGGAGGAGTGAGTAGGGAGACAGCAACAGATAAGACCCTACAATATGTCACTGTAGGCCTGCACAGACTGTTCAAAGTGTTTACTATAATGCTTAATGTTGACCAATGAATGTTCACGAATGTGCACCATATTGATGAATTTCTGTTGAATGTTTTTGTATGTTCTCTCTATTATGGTTCTGAAACTCTGGGCTGAGCCCCAAATGTTGTAAATACGCCCCTCTAACAAACTCATTTTCTGAAATCCTGTATCACAATGGGATTTAAAGAAAAATCTTTCCTAAAACATGTAATTTGAAATATAAAAGAAATGTTATGAAATGTTATGATTCCACAACGGAGTGAAGACGTTTCCTGATGTATTTTAGCCTATAAAACTACAGCTCTGATAGGAATGTCCCCCTTCAGACCATATGGTTCACCTTGAAGGCAAAGGACACTAAATGAAAAAGGAGAAAAAAGACAACCTAATCAACACATCCAAGGGAAGTAATGACAATGGACTATGAATACATATTTTCCCAGATGATTAAACTAGAAGGTGATTGTAAGAGGGTGGGGAGAGGTGGTTGTGGGCCCAGGCTCTAAGTGTTAGTGTGTGTGTGTGTTGGTATGCATGTAGGAGGTTAGATAGGGAGTGAGCATACGAACGCAGCTGCCTGGGGCATATAATGTGCCGGGAGGCTCTGAAACGGCCCAGCCAAACACCCCACCCTCAACCAGCAGATGAAGGCAAAGAATGTCTCTGTTGAGTTCATAGGTCGCTCTATATCTCAAGGCTGAGCTAAAACAAAAACAAAAAGCTATAATCACCAATAATAATAATGCCACAGAACTATTCAACGAGGGAAAACAACTCAGAAGTGTGTTTTGGCTGATGCTGAAGAATACTACTCATCAAAGCAGACTGGATATATGCAAATGTGTATTTTAAATATAGGGTTTAATCATCAACTTCCTTTTGATGTCAAATGGAAATTGCATGATGGGTTGCAGTGGTCTGTGTGTGTGTGTGTGTTTGTTTGTTTGTTTGTATATATACTCGTGCATGTTAGGGACCTGCAGGTTTGTACTGAAACTACAGTACATCTGGGAGAGTTGTCTTTGATTGATCAAGCAAGCATAAAGTGGGGGTGCTGTAATTGAGTTCTGCATCAGCCCTAGCAATCTTGCAAATTGGGCACTTTCGTTGATGTGTGAATTGCCAACAAATCAGTTTCCAGAAAGTTTTTAACAGACTAAGAAATGAACATATTCTCTAGGTGGCCCGAATATAAAGGCATATTTAGCTCAGTAAATACAGCACACCTGGAGTGAAAAACTGTACCGCCATTCTTGAATATCTCTGATATGGCTTAACGGGCTATACAAATCTCTGAAAGGATATTACTCTTTCCTTCAATTTCAATAAAGGGCAAGATTAATAGACTTCTATGCAGACCTTCTATGATTTTGGAGGTAAGATACATTGCTTTTAGCCTCAACATATAGACAATAAGTGACTTTTCTTTATAAATGTTATTATCATTATTATTTCTAACTATGGATACACATTTCTGTGCAAACAAACCATACGTTAACTGAACACTTTGAAATGTATCCATTGTAAAATCATGAATTTCACCAACAAACTCTAATCTGTAAATCCAGAAATGGGATTGTAACCCGAGTTCTGCAACTCTTCATGTTGTGATTTAAAATCATAGGCCACGTGGCATGGAGGGCCAAGAGTCTGCAGGTTTTCATTCCAACCAAACACTACACCATGTGACTTCACTGAATAGCACAACCTCCATCACAGAGGAAGAACTAACATTATTAGGGGTCCAAGCACAAAGTGTTTAATGGCTTTTAAATCACAGTAAAAAAGGCAAATTTATTTGTGCACAAATGTATCTAGCTATTGACATGAGACTTACAAGTGGGTCATTTCTCTTTTTGACTGCAGATATATTGACCAAACTACAGTAGTTACTTTAAAATATCTATTTTTCTAATTATTAACCAAAATAGTTTAGTTTGTAAACTTCTTATTCTTGAAACTCAGAAACACATTTGTATGGTTCCAGAACATGGGTGTTGAATTAAAGATCAAAAAAGGATTGATGGTGGAAAAGGAACTAATTAAAATAAAGACACTTAATATAGTCTGTGTTCTTGAATTTACATCGCCAGTGAGGTTAAACCCAATTAGGGCGCTTTCACACCAGCCACGTTTAGTCCTCTTGTGCGTTTCTTTTGGGCAGGTGAGAACACAACAATCGTACTCGTGTGCGCACCAAACAAGCGGCCCGAGACCACCTCAAAACAATGTCTCGGCCCACTTCTAAACTAACTGGTGCGGTGCATTTGTTGTGAGAACGTGATCCGACCTCGGTCCGACCCAACTGCAAAGCACTGCGCATTTTTGGACTAGACGAGCTCCCGCAGCCAGCCACGCTGTGCATTAAGGAATGAGGAAGACGAGCATTGTCAAGTAAGTCGTGAGGAGGTGCAGTGCTTCATAGAGATTTGGTCGGATGAATATAAAAGCTCTCAACTTTCGACAACACACAAGAACAGCAAAATCTTCTCTACTTCCCGGAGTTTATTTCGAGTTTCCCACATATAAATCCTGACCAATTGGAGAGCAGTTCAGGAACTATGTTTTGCTCCCTCCCCAGACACAGCTGACCAATGAGTGACATGAACGTTCTCACGTGGCTTGTACGGCTGCATTTTGGTTCGCTTCACCAACCCATCAACTGATGCGGACCAGAGCAAAATAATAGGTGTGAAAGATAACCAAACCAGCTGAAAAACTACACAATGTATCATTCTTGCATCTGGTGCGAACTAAGAAGCAGACTATAAGTGGACTATTAGGTGTGAAACCGCCCTTAGTGTATCAGGCCTTTGCCCACTAGACGCTGAACTGTTTTTCACATTGGGGGAGAGGAGGGGGGTTTACGGTCGGGCCTGGTTGGTGAGAAAAGGAATAGGGTGAATTGTTCGTGGCCATGTGCATGCACTGATGAGTGTTTTGTTACTGTATTTGTAAAAGTCCTATATAAATATGGTGTTACTATTACTATTATTATTATTAGTAGTAGTAGTAGTAGTAGTAGTAGTAGTAGTAGTGGCTGCAATATTAGTGGTAGAAATTTGTTAGTGGAATTTACAATGCTACATTTTATTAGGAGACAAACAAGAAAACCTTCTGTGAATCAAAATTGCTGTATTTCTGTTTCAGAAAAAAATAGTTTCCCTGCTTACAATCATAAAAGGTGTCAAATATATTGTATATCACAATATAGTCTGGGCATACGGCCTCACCCAGACAGATGGCCTAAACTGGGTCCTTGGAGAGAAGAGAGGAGCATACTGTAACTGTCAGCCCAGGTCCCTTGAATCCCACCGCTTTTTGCTACGCTGATCCCAAACACCATACACCTGCTCTCCATCTTCCTCACGTTCAAAATTCTGTTCAAAAACAGAATTTTGAAGATTTGAAGATTATGTGAAAAGGGAAAATTACTTTGTTGCTCCCATCTCAACACTGATCTAACGACCAACCTTTAAACTCTACTCCTTTAGGTTATGACCTCAATTTAATAAGTGAAAGCTGATCAAAGGCCAATATGTCCAAGCAACTTTTCCACTGAACACTGAGACAACTGATGCATGGCAGATCTGGTGAGGTCACAGTATAACCGAATGCCATCTGCCTACTCATGCTGGACTGTGATTATGAGCCTTGGGACTCCCAATATATGGAGTTATTATTGTCTCATAATTAAACTAAATAAATTGTGTGAACATTTCACAAATAAAATGAGATTCACAAATAAATAATATGAACATTCCACAAATAAAATAAGATCCACAAATATGTTTTGTATCTCACTAACAAAATAACAGGTTCACAAATATGTTCTTTTTACATATTAAGCATCAGCTGGCATTTGTGGAATGGATTTTTGAGACAATCCTAACAGGAATATGAGGAAACTGATCCACAAATATGTGTTGTTGTTTTTTTATTTTACTCCGACCAATCACAAAATGTGCTGCTCGTCACCAGGAGGCGGGAACGTTCAAGCAGCTGCAGACATCAATTTCGGTTGTGTCCAATACCAAGTATTGTAGAAAAGCTGTTCGGCAGGCTGTGAACTGACAAGCATGATCAGATAAACACATTTCCACGTGTCCCTGTTTATTATTCAGTGAGGAAAATGTACCTAGTCTATATTTCCAAACAACACTCATTATTTTTGTTATTTAAAAAATACATAAATTGCGGTTACATTTGCGCGGTGCAAGTTGAGCAACAATCCTTAAGGACCTCAAGACCAAAGTGAATCCCTTTATTATTACTCTTTTCAGAGTTTAGTGGATGACTTTGAGGCCCTGAAGGATGTTATCAATTAACTTAGCAAAAATAATCTCTCTCCATATAATACATAATTGAAGCAAAACTGTTATTTTGACCCATATAATCATACAGAGTTGAATTAGTGTAGTAATGCATTCATATAGAAGTCACCTCACAAACTTTAAAATGGAGGTTCCAGGTGCATTTGTACATGTAGCTTATCATGACAAAATATGGGAAGAAAGTTGCTATTAATTTTCCATAAATTTTCATATACAAATTGTCTTATCAGGGTTGAGTAGTCAAAGTAGAGATAGTGAGCAGATATGAAATGAAACATAATAATAATAAAGGGATTTACTTTGGTTACGAGATCCTTAAGGATGGTTGCTCAGCTTACACAGGGCGTACTACAACGAGGGATTGCCATGAGTGTAAAACGGCATTTTTAATATATATATATTGTTATTTGGAAATATAGGTACATTTTGCTCACTAAATAATAAACAGGGAAATGTGGAAATGTGTGATTTGGTTGTGAGTGCATACATATATTTGTGAAGCAAGTATTTTGTTTGTGAAATAAAAAAATACATTTGTGGATCTTATTTTCATTTTAACATTAATTATGAGACGATAATAACCCCATACTTAAGGTGAGAGGAGGGAACAGACAGTTCAATATAAAGCCTGCTGTCTCCTAGAGCGAATTTCACATGTAGTTTTGGCTTTGCATCTTAATTCCTATCTACGGCTACATGGCCCTACTGTATCAACACTATGAACACTGCATCTTAATCATATTCACCCACATTAAAGTGTCAACGAATTTGCACTTGATCTGCTTTCACAAAAATGAATCAGAGATACTGGTAGGCAGATGGAGGATTCAATAGTTGGGAGTCTTACATCTTACACAACAGATGTAATGTTGCAAGATAAGCAGTAACCACAGCAGGCTTGTTTGAGCTCTACACTAAGATGTCAAGATATTATCGGAGGTAACATTGAGCTTGAAGTTCTTTTACCATACACTTGTGATAAGCAGTTGTCATAGCTACAGATCCTTATCATTAAATATGACAGACACTCATATTTATGTAACTTCCTAGAAAATAATGCAATGCCTTTAATTTAAGCTAAAAGAGGAGAGGCATTTATATTGTGTGTCTTGTGCTTTGTTCTGTTTCCCTGTTTGTCTTATAGTATTCTGTAATTCTATTGATTGTTGTTCAGGTAGATCTAGTTTGGCTCATTTTCTGTAAAGTCCTTTGAGACATGCTTGTGATGAAGGGCTATATAAATAAATGAGCTTGAACGTCAACTTGAATACTATTGACATATATAAATCAAATGTCCTTTTTCTGGTCACTAAGCAATAAACTATGCAATGTGCCACAGCCTGAAGACTGAAACAAGGAGAGACACTTGTACACTCTTTGCCATGGAATTTGACATGTGGCATTTAAAATGTTTGGGGTGGCCTGGTGGCTCAGATTGATAAGGAAAATGAGTTCAAATCTTTACAACAGACATTTGTAGTTTGTTTGTAGTTTTTTTCCCCCAATCAAGAATCACTGATTGTACTGTGAACGTTACATTACATTACGGCATTTAGCAGACGCCAAAGTGACTTACATATAATCATACCATTGATGGAGGCAGCCATGCAAGGCGCCAGCCTGCTCAATGGGAGCAATTTGGGGTTAGGTGTCTTGCTCAAGGACACTATGACAAATAAATTCTGAATTAATTACTTAAAAAAGAGACGGATAGATGCTATGAGCAAGAAAGACTGTAGCCTTTTCCTATGCATGCCTGCTATATCATCCACCAGTGATGAACAGCAGAGAGCTACATGATGACTGGAAAACTGAATATTATATCTACCTGTGCTAAAAAAAAGCAAATGGCTTGTTCGAGTTGTGAGCAGGACAAAACTTTCTTTCTCGACCATTGTCTCTCTTTTTCTTTTTCTTTTTTCAATTGGAGTCTGCAGGTGTAGATAAACATTATTTACCTCCCCGGTTAACTTGCTAGCCCTGAAGAAAGTAAGCTACTGCTGCGGAGCTTCTAATGGAATGATTGGCAGAGCCTCACAGAATTCCCCTGGTTGCAAGCCATGGGAAAACAAGGCTCCCGCTGGGTGCAGCATCCCCTGCTGCTCCCATATCTGGAAGCAGCCCTAGAAGCTGCCCTGTCCACACTAATAGACAGGGCAAAAGAGGGCCGAGCTGCTGAAACACCCTTCTGCTGTTTGCATGAGCAAGCTACTGCTAGCACAGACAGACAGTGATATCAAACCAGAACTTTAAAAATGCTTAGTGGGAGAGCATGCTCCCTGCTATGGTTATTTTGTCAGTGGGAGCTCCAGCTAGCGTAAAAATTAGCATCAGACTGGCAATCAGGAGAGCTAATAAGTCTAAATCACCCAGGACAGTGCCTTCCTTGCTCGTCTACCTGCTTGTTGCACCAGCATCTATCCTCTCCCTCTCTCCCCTCCCACTCTCTATTTCCCCCACTCACAAGCCCAATGCTTTGGGATCAATTTAGAGGTAGTGTAATTGCCTTGAAACCGTTGTAGCATCATTAGACCAGAGTTCTAAGATGGCATTTGCAGGGGAAAGAAAGGGCAGAGCTAACAGCTTCTCCATAGCTCTAAAGGTTACTTTTAATCACCCAATGAGGAATCCTCTTCTACCTCCTCATTCCTGAGGTCTCTCTTTACTTTTACTCCCAGCTCCAGACAAGGGTCCACACATTGCAACTATATCCAGCATGCAGCCCCACTAATTAAGTGGTGGGTTTGTTTGTTACAGAGGAAGGACTCTGACCTTTGACATGTTATGCGATGATACAAGGAGGTGGCTAGCAGTTAGACTCATGGTATAAAATGAGGGCGCACAGCCTTTGACCACTTACTAGGCACAGATAGGCTTCAGAGAGGTGTAAGGACTGAGATGAATAATATACAGCCCTTTCAGAAGAAAAGGCTTGTCTTTCACTATAGGGCATGTTTTAGCCTTGATCGATGAACATAATACATCATCATGGGTCACCAAAATCTGATTGGCGGTTGTGGAAGTAAGCACACAATGGTAACCTTCATTTACATTGATGTATATATTTACTACTTTTTAATTATTTAACTTTTTTTCTTTTCATCTAAAAGAGTGGTGTAAATATGTCATATTCAGGTGAAGTCTTAAGTGTGCAATCAAGGAGCATCAATCGCACATAGAGAAAAGGCATGATGGCAGACCTTGAGTTTATGTGGGCCTTTCATTTGTTTATTCCAGGAAGAGGCTTTACTTTGCTTAAGAAATATATTTGATCGAAAAGCAACAAAGTGAAAGGGTTGGGGCAGAACACTAAACTTCCCAATTGAAACCAAGAAAGCTGTAATTCAGTATTTATGCTGTCAGTGCATACACTAAGCTATGACGTGATTGTGAGTGATGAGGACTCCTTTTCCTTGCTTCTGTCTGTCTGGGTTTTCAGCCCCTTGCTTCTTCAGACAAAGCAGCTTTTGCAGTAGACTCAAATCCCCAAGGGTGATTCTTTCACAAATGCATAAATGATGGGCAAACTACACAGCACTGCATTTTGAAAGTACAGCCACACACTCATCAATAGGGTTTCTTTCCTGTCGTCTGCATTAATGCCTTTAGGAATGAATACAGGTACATGCAGCAAAGACAGTATGACATAAATTCTCGCTAGCACACTACTACATTTCTGCTCTGTTCCTTTTCCTCCATCAATGGTAGATATGTTTCTTCAGCTGACAGTAGGAAGACTGACACACATCATGCACTCACATACCAAATCTAGGTCAAACATCCATAAAGATTTCAACAAAGTTCTGGGCTCTGCCATGGAGGTGCTACAGCAATTCAAATGGAAGTGGAACACCTATAGGGATCTGGTGAACGTTCCATGGTGGCCACCACTTCAAAGCGTGCAGGGTAGGTTGTGGACCGACACACAGACAACACATTAATACATACACACTTCTCTCGCCTTCCAATTGCATGTGTGCACA